>CAKAOJ020000458.1:0-22500 GCA_916701645.2 Sebastolobus alascanus
CGACATTTTCATGAAAAGTCATACTATAGCATGACTTTTCATGAAAATTGATGAAAATTTAAAATGAGTTTTTTTTCCACCAAATTAATCGACAGACTATACTATGCCTGTTTTCATGAAAATTTTCGACATTCTATACTATGACATTTTTTTACGAATATTTTCGAAAATTTTCATGAAAAAAGTCATGTCAAAAATATTCGTAAAAAAATGTCATGGTATAGAATGTCGAAAGTTTTAATGAAAAAAGGCATAGTATAGTCTGTCGATTCATTTGGTGGAAAAAAAACTCAGTTTAAAATTTCGACATTTTCATGAAAAGTCATACTATAGCATGACTTTTCATGAAAATTGATGAAAATTTAAACTGAGTTTTTTTTCCACCAAATTAATCGACAGAGTATACTATGCCTGTTTTCATGAAAATTTTCGACATTCTATACTATGACATTTTTTTACGAATATTTTCGAAAATTTTCATGAAAAAAGTCATGTCAAAAATATTCGTAAAAAAATGTCATAGTATAGAATGTCGAAAATTTTAATGAAAAAAGGCATAGTATAGTCTGTCGATTCATTTGGTGGAAAAAAAACTCAGTTTAAAATTTCGACATTTTCATGAAAAGTCATACTATAGCATGACTTTTCATGAAAATTGATGAAAATTTAAACTGAGTTTTTTTTCCACCAAATTAATCGACAGACTATACTATGCCTGTTTTCATGAAAATTTTCGACATTCTATACTATGACATTTTTTTACGAATATTTTCGAAAATTTTCATGAAAAAAGTCATGTCAAAAATATTCGTAAAAAAATGTCATAGTATAGAATGTCGAAAATTTTAATGAAAAAAGGCATAGTATAGTCTGTCGATTCATTTGGTGGAAAAAAAACTCAGTTTAAAATTTCGACATTTTCATGAAAAGTCATACTATAGCATGACTTTTCATGAAAATTGATGAAAATTTAAACTGAGTTTTTTTTCCACCAAATTAATCGACAGAGTATACTATGCCTGTTTTCATGAAAATTTTCGACATTCTATACTATGACATTTTTTTACGAATATTTTCGAAAATTTTCATGAAAAAAGTCATGTCAAAAATATTCGTAAAAAAATGTCATAGTATAGAATGTCGAAAATTTTAATGAAAAAAGGCATAGTATAGTCTGTCGATTCATTTGGTGGAAAAAAAACTCAGTTTAAAATTTCGACATTTTCATGAAAAGTCATACTATAGCATGACTTTTCATGAAAATTGATGAAAATTTAAACTGAGTTTTTTTTCCACCAAATTAATCGACAGAGTATACTATGCCTGTTTTCATGAAAATTTTCGACATTCTATACTATGACATTTTTTTACGAATATTTTCGAAAATTTTCATGAAAAAAGTCATGTCAAAAATATTCGTAAAAAAATGTCATAGTATAGAATGTCGAAAGTTTTAATGAAAAAAGGCATAGTATAGTCTGTCGATTCATTTGGTGGAAAAAAAACTCAGTTTAAAATTTCGACATTTTCATGAAAAGTCATACTATAGCATGACTTTTCATGAAAATTGATGAAAATTTAAACTGAGTTTTTTTTCCACCAAATTAATCGACAGAGTATACTATGCCTGTTTTCATGAAAATTTTCGACATTCTATACTATGACATTTTTTTACGAATATTTTCGAAAATTTTCATGAAAAAAGTCATGTCAAAAATATTCGTAAAAAAATGTCATAGTATAGAATGTCGAAAATTTTAATGAAAAAAGGCATAGTATAGTCTGTCGATTCATTTTGTGGAAAAAAAACTCAGTTTAAAATTTCGACATTTTCATGAAAAGTCATACTATAGCATGACTTTTCATGAAAATTGATGAAAATTTAAACTGAGTTTTTTTTCCACCAAATTAATCGACAGAGTATACTATGCCTGTTTTCATGAAAATTTTCGACATTCTATACTATGACATTTTTTTACGAATATTTTCGAAAATTTTCATGAAAAAAGTCATGTCAAAAATATTCGTAAAAAAATGTCATAGTATAGAATGTCGAAAGTTTTAATGAAAAAAGGCATAGTATAGTCTGTCGATTCATTTGGTGGAAAAAAAACTCAGTTTAAAATTTCGACATTTTCATGAAAAGTCATACTATAGCATGACTTTTCATGAAAATTGATGAAAATTTAAACTGAGTTTTTTTTCCACCAAATTAATCGACAGAGTATACTATGCCTGTTTTCATGAAAATTTTCGACATTCTATACTATGACATTTTTTTACGAATATTTTCGAAAATTTTCATGAAAAAAGTCATGTCAAAAATATTCGTAAAAAAATGTCATAGTATAGAATGTCGAAAATTTTAATGAAAAAAGGCATAGTATAGTCTGTCGATTCATTTGGTGGAAAAAAAACTCAGTTTAAAATTTCGACATTTTCATGAAAAGTCATACTATAGCATGACTTTTCATGAAAATTGATGAAAATTTAAACTGAGTTTTTTTTCCACCAAATTAATCGACAGACTATACTATGCCTGTTTTCATGAAAATTTTCGACATTCTATACTATGACATTTTTTTACGAATATTTTCGAAAATTTTCATGAAAAAAGTCATGTCAAAAATATTCGTAAAAAAATGTCATAGTATAGAATGTCGAAAATTTTAATGAAAAAAGGCATAGTATAGTCTGTCGATTCATTTGGTGGAAAAAAAACTCAGTTTAAAATTTCGACATTTTCATGAAAAGTCATACTATAGCATGACTTTTCATGAAAATTGATGAAAATTTAAACTGAGTTTTTTTTCCACCAAATTAATCGACAGAGTATACTATGCCTGTTTTCATGAAAATTTTCGACATTCTATACTATGACATTTTTTTACGAATATTTTCGAAAATTTTCATGAAAAAAGTCATGTCAAAAATATTCGTAAAAAAATGTCATAGTATAGAATGTCGAAAATTTTAATGAAAAAAGGCATAGTATAGTCTGTCGATTCATTTGGTGGAAAAAAAACTCAGTTTAAAATTTCGACATTTTCATGAAAAGTCATACTATAGCATGACTTTTCATGAAAATTGATGAAAATTTAAACTGAGTTTTTTTTCCACCAAATTAATCGACAGAGTATACTATGCCTGTTTTCATGAAAATTTTCGACATTCTATACTATGACATTTTTTTACGAATATTTTCGAAAATTTTCATGAAAAAAGTCATGTCAAAAATATTCGTAAAAAAATGTCATAGTATAGAATGTCGAAAATTTTAATGAAAAAAGGCATAGTATAGTCTGTCGATTCATTTGGTGGAAAAAAAACTCAGTTTAAAATTTCGACATTTTCATGAAAAGTCATACTATAGCATGACTTTTCATGAAAATTGATGAAAATTTAAACTGAGTTTTTTTTCCACCAAATTAATCGACAGAGTATACTATGCCTGTTTTCATGAAAATTTTCGACATTCTATACTATGACATTTTTTTACGAATATTTTCGAAAATTTTCATGAAAAAAGTCATGTCAAAAATATTCGTAAAAAAATGTCATAGTATAGAATGTCGAAAATTTTAATGAAAAAAGGCATAGTATAGTCTGTCGATTCATTTGGTGGAAAAAAAACTCAGTTTAAAATTTCGACATTTTCATGAAAAGTCATACTATAGCATGACTTTTCATGAAAATTGATGAAAATTTAAACTGAGTTTTTTTACCACCAAATTAATCGACAGACTATACTATGCCTGTTTTCATGAAAATTTTCGACATTCTATACTATGACATTTTTTTACGAATATTTTCGAAAATTTTCATGAAAAAAGTCATGTCAAAAATATTCGTAAAAAAATGTCATAGTATAGAATGTCGAAAATGTTAATGAAAAAAGGCATAGTATAGTCTGTCGATTCATTTGGTGGAAAAAAAACTCAGTTTAAAATTTCGACATTTTCATGAAAAGTCATACTATAGCATGACTTTTCATGAAAATTGATGAAAATTTAAACTGAGTTTTTTTTCCACCAAATTAATCGACAGAGTATACTATGCCTGTTTTCATGAAAATTTTCGACATTCTATACTATGACATTTTTTTACGAATATTTTCGAAAATTTTCATGAAAAAAGTCATGTCAAAAATATTCGTAAAAAAATGTCATAGTATAGAATGTCGAAAATTTTAATGAAAAAAGGCATAGTATAGTCTGTCGATTCATTTGGTGGAAAAAAAACTCAGTTTAAAATTTCGACATTTTCATGAAAAGTCATACTATAGCATGACTTTTCATGAAAATTGATGAAAATTTAAACTGAGTTTTTTTTCCACCAAATTAATCGACAGAGTATACTATGCCTGTTTTCATGAAAATTTTCGACATTCTATACTATGACATTTTTTTACGAATATTTTCGAAAATTTTCATGAAAAAAGTCATGTCAAAAATATTCGTAAAAAAATGTCATAGTATAGAATGTCGAAAATTTTAATGAAAAAAGGCATAGTATAGTCTGTCGATTCATTTGGTGGAAAAAAAACTCAGTTTAAAATTTCGACATTTTCATGAAAAGTCATACTATAGCATGACTTTTCATGAAAATTGATGAAAATTTAAACTGAGTTTTTTTTCCACCAAATTAATCGACAGAGTATACTATGCCTGTTTTCATGAAAATTTTCGACATTCTATACTATGACATTTTTTTACGAATATTTTCGAAAATTTTCATGAAAAAAGTCATGTCAAAAATATTCGTAAAAAAATGTCATGGTATAGAATGTCGAAAGTTTTAATGAAAAAAGGCATAGTATAGTCTGTCGATTAATTTGGTGGAAAAAAAACTCAGTTTAAAATTCCGAAATTAGTATTAGTATGAATTTTTTTCACTTTTTTCAATATACAGCAGTATGACTTTTTTCGACATACTATAGTATGTCGAAATTTTTTGCAAAAAAAGTCATACTATAGTTTGTCGAAATTTTTTACAAAAAAAGTAATACTATAGTATGTCGAAATTTTTTGCAAAAAAAAGTCATACTATAGTATGTCGAAATTTTTTGCAAAAAAAAGTCATACTATAGTATGTCGAATTTTTTTACTTACTATAGTATGACTTTTTTTCGCAAAAAAAATTCTACATACTATAGTGTGACTTTTTCTCGCATAAAATTTCGACATACAATACTATGACTTTTTTTTCCACATATTATACTCTTTTTTTTCCACGTATTATACTCTGACTTTTTTTTCCACATATTATACTCTGACTTTTTTTTCCACATATTATACTATAACTTTATTTTCCACATATTATACTCTAACTTTTTTTGACATATTATACTGACTTTTTTTTCCACATATTATACTATAACTTTATTTTCCACATATTATACTCTAACTTTTTTTGACATATTATACTGACTTTTTTTTCCACATATTATACTATGACTTTTTTTGACATTTTATACTATAACTTTATTTTCCACATATTATACTCTAACTTTTTTTGACATATTATACTGACTTTTTTTCCCACATATTATACTCTAACTTTTTTCCTAACAAGAATTTTAACTACATTGTATTAATATATATATGAATTACTTTTGCCTCTCAGGTGGGCGGTACCTGTCTGTCCAAGAGCTGAAGGCGGGGCAAAGGAGCATCCGCGGTGCTCGACTGGCCGTCCAAATAGTCCCGCCCTGGAGCCACGGCGACCTGTGCTATTCCTTCTCCCATTGGCTGACGGGGCATCATGTGGGCGTGTTGCAGCTGTTTGTCAGGAAAAAGGGACGAGACCAAAGGTACCAGAGTCGATCATACTGTACATCACATTGTTAAATAGAGTTTAAATCATTTCATCTAACTGTTGGAATCACCTGTGTGACGTCTTGATCCTGATTGGCTGTTGCAGGTATAGCTCCGCCCTCTGGAGCAGGACAGGTGGACACGGCTGGAGACACACTCAGGTTACCTTGACAACTCACTCTCTGGACAAGGTCAGACACACACACACGAATCAGTATCGGGTTTAGTGTGAGTGTTTTACGTTGTTGTTGATGACAGGTGTGTGTGTGTGTGTGTGTGTGTGTGTGTGTGTGTGTGTGTGTGTGTGTGTGCAGGTGTTGTTGAAGGCCGAGTGGAGGAAAGGACGGCGAGGACAGATCTCTGTTGATGATGTCACACTGAGAAAGGGGGCGTGTCGATGACAGAGCAGACCTTCAGTTTACAGGATCTACAGGATTTACAGGATTTACAGGATTTACAGGATTTACAGGCTGCCGTTTACTACAAACTCTGTTCAATATAATAAACTATTTTTACATGAATTTCCTGCCTCATTTCTGAGACTGTCTCCGTCTCTGAGACACTTTTAGAAAGTTCTGTTTCTTGTTGTGGTTTGTGTTCAAGCAGCGGGAGCTTTAAAGGACCAATATGTCAGATATTTACTGTAATAAATCATAAAATGACCATGATGTGTCATCGGAGATTAAGGAAACATGCCGAGTTCTTCTGCAGAACAAAGTGAAGCAGCTCCGTCAAACATTCACTGCAAACTGAACTTTCTTTGTTCCCTTCTTAAATATTCTCAGAGGACTTTTGTTTTTTAACCTCATCACCAGAGATTTTTTATTTTTTGTTCCTTTCTTTGGTATTTTTAGGTCGTAGCGGCTCAGTTTTAAAGCGAGAGTGAAGATCCTGGTATCATAGTAAACTAGAGTACAGAAACTAGTTACTAGTTAAAGTGTTACGCAGATGATACACAACTTTATATCTTTGTAAAAGTACAAGTACTTGTTGAGTTCAGCAGTTTTATCTTTCGTTGAAGTGACTTGACTTCAACATATTGTAAGCTACCATACTACAGTAATTGTTATATTATAAGTTCTATAACGTAGGGCTGTCAAAGTTAACGCTATAATTAACGCAAATTCGTTTCAACGCCACTAAATCTTTAACGCATTTAACACAACTTGTGATTTTCAGGTTATAGCGGCTCAGTTTTAAAGCTAGAGTGAAGATACTGGTATCATATATGAAACTAGAAAACCTGATGAATCCATCGGTACCAACCAGGTCATTTTTTTAGGCATTTTTTCTGACTTTTTTTTTTTAAATTATTTTATTTTCGCACATTTTTTTGACTTTTTTTCAGACATTTGTTGACATTTTTCAAAGATGTTTTGGACTTTTTTTTACATTTTTCGGACATTTCTTTTTTACATATTTCGAATATTTATAGGACTTTTTTTGTAGGACATTTTTCACATATTTTTCAGACAATTTGTTTTTACATTTGTTGACATTTTTTGGACTTTTCTTTGGACATTTGTCGGACATTTTTTCCGACATTAAAATTTGGTGATGAAAAACTGTCATGACCATTTTCAAAGGGGTCCCTTGACCTCTGACCTCCAAATATGTGAATGTAAATGGGTTCTATGGGTACCCACGAGTCTCCCCTTTACAGACATGCCCACTTTATGATAATCACATGCAGTTACAATATTTACAATATCTGTCATTGTTTTGTGTTGTTAACTGATTTCCAATAATAAAAATATACATAAGGCAGTATATTTGTCCACTCCCATGTTGATAAGAGTATTAAATACTTGATAAATCTCTCTAGATCTCAATCTATGAACAGAAAAAAAATGTGCAGTTAATCATGATTAACTATGGACAATCATGCGATGAATCGCGATTTAATATTTTAATTAACAGCCCTACTTTGTATACATTTTTGGTGAGAAACAGGAAGAACAAACCAGTAGTTTCACATCTGGAATCATTGTTATTGTAATATTGTGAACCTAAATGTATTTTTCAGATGTTTTTACTTGTGTGTAAATATCTTTTGAAAGACCAGATGAGTCATATTGTCACATAAATTTGATGATATACACCTGATTTTGTAAATATATCTCATATATACTGATATGTATCATTTGTATTGATAAACATGTTGATTAATTTGTGATATTGTATTCTGGTAGTTTAAGCTATAATAATACATCATATATATATATATATATATATATGATATATATGATATATATGATATATATATATATATATATATATATATATATATATATATATATATATATATATATATATATGTTTACATTCACATATTTGGAGGTCAGAGGTTAAGGGACCCCTTTGAAAATGGTCATGACAGTTTTTCCTCGCCAAATTTTAATGTCGAAAAAATGTCCGACAAATGTCCAAAGAAAAGTCAAAAAAATGTCAACAAATGTAAAAACAAATTGTCTGAAAAATATGTGAAAAATGTCCTACAAAAAAAGTCCTATAAATATTCGAAATATGTAAAAAAGAAATGTCCGAAAAATGTAAAAAATAAAAGTCCAAAACATGTTTGAAAAATGTCTACAAATGTCCGAAAAAAAAGTAAAAGAAATGTCTGAAAAATGTGCCAAGTTTTTTCCGAAAATAAGTTTAAAAAAAAATGTGCGAAAATGTCTGAAAATAATTTAAAAAAAAAAAGTCAGAAAAAATGCCTAAAAAAATGACCTGGTTGGTACTGATGGATTCATCAGGTTTTCTAGTTTCATATATAATACCAGTATCTTCACTCATTAAAACTGAGCCGCTACATCCTGAAAATCACAAGTTGTGTTAAATGCGTTAAAGATTTAGTGGCGTTGAAACGAATTTGCGTTAATTATGGTGATAACTTTGACAGCCCTACGTTATAGTACTTATAATATAACAATTACTGTAGTATGGTAGCTTACAGTATGTTGAAGTCAAGTCAAGTCATTCAACGAAAGATAAAACTGCTGAACTATATATATATATATATGTATATATATATATTTATATATATATATCATTATTGTAGTGGAGGAAGAAGTAGGAAGTAACAGAAAGCTAACTACAGTAGCATCACCATTAGAGTCAGCAGCAGCAGAGCTAACAGCTTTACAGCTAACAGCTGATTGCAGCTGCATGCTATATAGCTAACAGCTTGTAAAGGATCACAGAGTGTTTGAAAGGGAGCTTGCAGTGAGAGCTGCAGCAGATCTAGAGTTAGCAGCAGTCTACACATGTCTGACGGATAATTAACATCTGTAATGAACTATAGAACTAAAGTAACCGGGTTATTTTAGAGCAGCTAAACAACGCGACCCAGAACACAGACACGCTGCAAACCGGAAATGACACAACACGCTTACCGCTGTACGTCATCACGTCATCACGTCCTCACGTCATCACCAGAAGAAGGAAACTGCTGGCTCTTAATTTATGCATTCTGTCTGTCACATGTTCTGCCAGCCAGCAGGGGGCGACTCCTCTCTTCTACTCCTCTCTTCTCCTGTTCTGTTCTCCTCCTCTCTGCATTTATTACCTCAGGAAACATTAGAAATAAATATATAGTAAATATATATATATATATATATATATATATATATATATATATATATATATATACACTGTATAAGGGCTGTCAGTTGAGATTAATCTCTTACATGTTTTATCTGTTCTAAATTAACCTTAAAGGGAGATTTGTCAAGTATTTAATCCTTTTATCAACATGGGAGTGGACAAATATGCTGCTTTATGTAAATGTATGTATTTATTTATTATTATTATTTATTATTTTTGTCTTTACTTATCTGCCTCACATTTATTTATTGTTGTTGTTTAATTTTTTTAAATTATTTATTATTATTTCAGTTACGTTTTATTTTATATATATATATACAGTATATGTGTGTATCTGGAGCTCATTTTAATGTACGTATTTTCATCATCAATTATTTGTCCAATACATTAATTATTTTAGTAATTAGTCGATTGATCAACTAGTTGAATTAACCATTACAGTCTATTAATGACTGTTTATTGGGGCTTTGGTACATAAACACATTTATATAATAGATTTTAAATAAAAGGAAGAATAACGATGTCTTCCAATGTTGTTTTTTAAGCAGAAATAATCTATTAATAATTAAATAAAAGTTTAATTAAATATATTTACCTTCCTAAATTATTTTTTTTTGTATTTTTTATATTAATTAGTTAAATTCAATGTATTATTATTATTATTATTATTATTATTATTATTATTATTATTATTATTAATAATAAAAAAAGGAGATTAACTGGACTCTCGCCTTTTCCGGAGTTGTCCAGTGTGAGAGGTGCCGGGCGGGTGTGGTGATACTCATCAGTACCAGAACACCCTAGGCAGTGTACTCGGTACCAGAACACCCTAGGCAGTGTACTTGGTACCAGAACACCCTAGGCAGTGTACTTGGTACCAGAACACCCTAGGCAGTGTACTTGGTACCAGAACACCCTAGGTAGTGTACTCGGTACCAGAACACCCTAGGCAGTGTACTTGGTACCAGAACACCCTAGGCAGTGTACTTGGTACCAGAACACCCTAGGCAGTGTACTTGGTACCAGAACACCCTAGGCAGTGTACTTGGTACCAGAACACCCTAGGCCGTGTACTTGGTACCAGAACACCCTAGGCCAACGATCAGTGATGGACTTTGTGGTCGTATCATCAGATCTGTGGCCGTATGTTTTGGACACTCAGGTGAAGAGAGGAGCAGAATCAACTGATCATCACCTGGTGGTGAGTTGGATCAGGGGGGGGGGGGGGGGGGGGGGGGGGGGGGGGGGGGGGGGGAGGCTGCCGGACAGGCCCGGTAAACCCAAACGTGTAGTGAGGGTGAACTGGGAACGTCTGGCTGAGGCTCCTGTCCGCGAGGTCTTCACCTCCCACCTCCAGAAGAACTTCTGGTGCAACCCGGGGGAGGCTGGGGACGAGGAATCAGAGCGGGCCATGTTCAGAACCTCCATTGTGGAATCATTAGATCATTAATAGGTCATTAATAGGTCATTAATAGATCATTAATAGGTCATTAATAGGTGAAGCACCAGGCTGAGTGGTGGATGGAAGGAGACACACAGTCCATCTGAGCTCGTCTGTCTCTCTGCTGCTTCCCTGGTAACTGATGACTCATCAGCAGCTCTCTTTCTGATTGGCTGCTGATGTGGAAGGTAAAGTAAAGAGTCGGGACTTTCCACAGACGCTGCTGCGTTCAGGTGCTGCAGGAAAACTCAGAGTCCTCATACTTAGTGACTGTTCCAGCTGATCCTCAGTGTGAGAGGTGAACGTGGTAAAGTCCTGGTTTTTACAGGGACACCTGAAGGCATCGTGTGGTCAGACTGGTTTTGGTGGTGAACAGAGAACGAGGAAACTGGAACACAAACTGTCCCAGTTCACCAAACAGACGTGTCTCATGTTGGACAGTTTCTCTTTTCTTTAGACAGTTTAATCACACGTTGTTCCTCTGCTGCCTTTAAGGAACAAATAAACACATCATGGGAAAAACAAGGAAAATTAACAACTAAAATATTGATGTTTTCATATTGTTTTATGCTAAATGCAGCACCTGTGAGGGTTTCTGGATCAATATCTGTCATTGTTCTGTGTTGTTCATTGATTTAAAATAATAAATATATACATACATTTACAAAAAGCAGCATATTTGTCCACTCCCATGTTGATAAGAGGATTAAATACTTGACTAATCTCCCTTTAAGGTTCATTTAGAACAGATAAAACATGAGAGATTAATTTAGGATTAATGGTGATGAACTATTTCAATCTATTACCAGCCGTAGTTTAAAGCTGGTATTTGTGCCCAGTGTCAGATAAACACCAGGCTCCACTAATATTATTAGTATTATTCTATTAGTAGAATTAGATTCTAGTGGAAGCTGCTGATTGTTTCTGACTCCAAAGTGTTGTAAAGTCCAGAAGTTTACATTTATTGATTAAAGATTAATAATAGATAATAACTTCCTAAATACACAACATGTTGTTATCTAATGAATGTTCAGTGTTTAGTCTCCTGCTCGCTGCACACAAAGAGATGAACGTACTGACGAGTTAAAGTCATTAAACACAAACTGAGGATTATATATAACAGACGTTCAGAGTTAGAAAGTTTACTAACGAACCGCCATGTTGGTTCTGGTTTGAAAGTTTGGAGCAGCAGACCGCGAGGGACAGCGTTCGTCCAATCAGGTGTCTAGAAACCCATCAAGGGTCCAGTGATGGGAAGAGAGGCGATCCCTCGCTAATCATTAATAATAATGAATAATAATGAATAATAATGAATAATAATGAATAATAATGAATTATAATGAATAATAATGAATAATAATGAATAATAATGAATAACGCCTCTGTGGACATGAACCATCACACCGTGTTCTAACTGGACGCGTCTCCACGCTCTGAGCTGAGCTTTCGTCGGACGCTCAGCTCTTACTGTTTCCTGTCGCTCACGTTGAGATGAACAGCTGATTAGTTCAGATAAAAGGAAAGCGGGTCAGTTGTCCTGGATGTAGATGAAGACATTAACTTGATTATAGTCACTCTCAGGTATAAACGTAGTGTTCACTAGTGAAACAGGAGTACGAGCTGGAGTCAGGAATATAACCTCCACCTCACTAACGGTTAAAACTCAACACACAGAGAGAACTATAGAAAGTATACGAGGCGTCTCTCCAGTATTTCAGTTTGTGTTATTTAATCTAACGTTGGCTCACTAGAAGAGAAGAGAGAGAAAGTCGTCCTATAGATCCGGTGAATTAAAGGACCGAGAGAGTCTCACTTCTTCTACCTGTTGGGATGATTCTGTTCAGGACTGTAGAAACATCATCATGTTAGTTAAACTCTTAATAAAACCTCTGTGAGGTTAACAACGCTGACGGACTTTAGTTCACATTCCTGTGACTTTAGAAAAGATTCATTATTATTTTATTACCTTCTTCTTTGGTACAAATCTATTTAAAAAGTGTCGTCCAGTCAAATCTAACATGTTGGAGATGAAACTGAATTAGTTTTCAGTTCGACAGCAACGTTTAGATTATAAAGACTTTAGTTTGGAAAACTTTTAAAAAGTTTTTAAATTTAACCGTCTGACAAGAACTTTTATTTTGAAAAGCCTCTATGAACCCAGTATTGATTATTGATTGGGTTCTTCTCCAGCTGTCATCATGTCTGTAAAGTAAAGTTCATGTGAGCAGCAGACAGCCTCTACCTGGTAACAGATGACATCACGTCTCTCTGCTCTCTGATTGGCTGCTGCTCTCTGTGTGTAAGAGCTCAGCTGCTGCTGGAGTTTCTGTCAGTCGTCCTCAGACGGGTTCAGGTCTCAGACGGGTTCAGGACTACAGACGGGTTCAGGTCTCAGACGGGTTCAGGTCTCAGACGGGTTCAGGTCTCAGACGGGTTCAGGACTACAGACGGGTTCAGAACTACAGACGGGTTCAGGTCTACAGACGGGTTCAGGTCTCAGACGGGTTCAGGTCTACAGACGGGTTCAGGTCTACAGACGGGTTCAGGACTCAGACGGGTTCAGGACTAAAGACGGGTTCAGGACTACAGACGGGTTCAGGTCTCCGACGGGTTCAGGTCTACAGACGGGTTCAGGACTCAGACGGGTTCAGGACTAAAGACGGGTTCAGGACTACAGACGGGTTCAGGACTACAGACGGGTTCAGGACTACAGACGGGTTCAGGTCTCCGACGGGTTCAGGTCTACAGACGGGTTCAGGTCTCAGACGGGTTCAGGACTACAGACGGGTTCAGTCTACAGACGGGTTCAGGTCTACAGACGGGTTCAGGTCTACAAAGAGCTGCTGATGAAGATGATCGTGGTCCTCGTCCTCTCCGGTGTCCTCTGTGTCTCAGCTGAATGTAAGATTCTGTTAACTGACTGAACAACAGACCATCAGACTGTTTACTGACTGAACAACAGACCATCAGACTGTTTACTGACTGAACAACAGACCATCAGACTGTTAACTGACTGAACAACAGACCATCAGACTGTTAACTGACTGAACAACAGACCATCAGACTGTTAACTGACTGAACAACAGACAGTGTGTCAGTAGCTGAACCTTCTGTTTCTCTTCAGTTCTACATGAGGACATTGCTATCACCGGCTGTTCAGACTTTGATGGAGAAGAGATGTATGGACTGGAAGGTGAAGAGGCCTGGTACGCAGACTTCAAGAACGACAGAGGAGTCGATGCTCAGCCCAGTTTTGTAGATCCTATGACCTTCCCAGGATTTTTTGAACAAGCTAAGGTTGAACAACAGATCTGCAGATCGAACCTTCAAAATGATCGTAAAGCCTTCAAGGACGTCCCAGAGGAGAAAGGTAAAGACAAACACATCTCATACTTCTCTCTCTAATCTGTCTTCAGCTTTTTAAACTGACAGTTACATTAACTGTAACTGTCAGACTTTCTGTAATTAATATAAAATTAAACCCTATTATATGAAATCATTTAAAAAGACATTAATCTGTGTGTTAACTTACTGTGTTTGATATATTTAGCTGCTGTTCTTCTATTTTCAGGATGTTTGTTCTTTTGTATTAACACTTTGTGTTTAGACCAAACTTAAATCTTAGATATTTATTGTTAATTAAAGGACAAACAGCCAGTGTTCCTCTAAAAACAACAATAACTAAAACCCTTATAAGAAAACTTCAACATGCTTCTTCGAATCTCGTTGCTTCTTACACAAAGAAACTTATTACTTACTGAAGAAATCAATAATTAGACACAAACACGGAGTTCAGAGTTCAACATCAGCTCACAGCTGGAGTCTGTGTTCAGAGTCACAGAGTTATAAAGAAGAAGGACATGCAGAGGTTTGATTCTGAGCTGAGGGCCACTGGATGCTGGCTGATATCTGAATGTTCAAAGAAATGACTGACAGATCATAAAAGAGTAACTTTAGATGGTCCAGAGGAACAAACTAATATCTGACACACAGTAAAACCTTCGATACGGACTGAATGAATGAGGAAATAAAGAAGCGTGTCTGAGACAGGGAGGACACGGAGAGCAGGCTAGCTTCACAGAGTCAGTTACCATGGTAACTGGCCCAGAGTTTAAGTTACCACGGTAACTGACCCAGAGTCTCAGTCACCACGGTAACTGATTCAGAGTTTCCCTCATCTCAGGCTTCACTAACTCAGAGTTTTCACTCATCCTGGTAAACTATAACTTTAACACCTATGAGAACATGTGCAGTATATAAGACATATTAATATAAGAGCTGTGTTTCTCTACAGATGCTCCGTCCAGTCCGATCATCTACACTCATGACGAGGTGGAGCTGGGACAGGAGAACATCCTCATCTGTCATGTGACTGGTTTCTTTCCTGCTCCTGTAAACGTCTCCTGGACAAAGAACGGAGAGAAGGTCACCGAAGGAACCAGCATCAATGTTCCCTACATCAACAAAGATGGAACCTACAACCAGTTCTCCAGACTGAAGTTCACCCCACAGCTGGGAGACATCTACAGCTGTGAAGTGAAACATCTGGCCCTGAAGCAACCACTGACCAGAATCTGGGGTGAGACACTTTAACATCTAAACAAAATACAGATACTGACAGATACTAACAGATACTAACAGATACTAACAGATAAATACAGAAACTAACAGATACTAACAGATAAATACAGATACTAACAGATACTAACAGATAAATACAGATACTAACAGATAAATACAGAAACTAACAGATACTAACAGATAAATACAGAAACTAACAGATACTAACAGATAAATACAGATACTAACAGATAAATACAGAAACTAACAGATAATAACAGAGAAATACAGATACTAACAGATAAATACAGATACTAACAGATAAATACAGATACTAACAGATAAATACAGATACTAACAGATAAATACAGAAACTAACAGATAATAACAGAGAAATACAGATACTAACAGATAAATACAGATACTAACAGATAAATACAGATACTAACAGATAAATACAGATACTAACAGATAAATACAGATACTAACAGATAAATACAGATAATAACAGAGAAATACAGATACTAACAGATAAATACAGATACTAACAGATAATAACAGAGAAATACAGATACTAACAGATAAATACAGATACTAACAGACACTAACAGATACTAACAGATAAATACAGATAATAACAGAGAAATACAGATACTAACAGATAAATACAGATACTAACAGACACTAACAGATACTAACAGATAAATACAGATACTAACAGACACTAACAGATACTAACAGATAAATACAGATACTAACAGATAAATACAGAAACTAACAGATAATAACAGAGAAATACAGATACTAACAGATAAATACAGATACTAACAGATAAATACAGATACTAACAGATAAATACAGATACTAACAGATAAATACAGATACTAACAGATAAATACAGATAATAACAGAGAAATACAGATACTAACAGATAAATACAGATACTAACAGATAAATACAGATACTAACAGACACTAACAGATACTAACAGATAAATACAGATACTAACAGATAAATACAGACACTAACAGATAAATACAGATAATAACAGAGAAATACAGATAATAACAGAGAAATACAGATAATAACAGATAAATACAGATACTAACAGATAAATACAGATAATAACAGAGAAATACAGATACTAACAGATAATAACAGAGAAATACAGATACTAACAGATAAATACAGATACTAACAGATACTAACAGATAAATACAGATACTAACAGATAAATACAGATACTAACAGATAAATACAGATACTAACAGATACTAACAGATAAATACAGATACTAACAGATAAATACAGATACTAACAGATACTAACAGATAAATACAGATACTAACAGATAAATACAGATACTAACAGATAAATACAGATACTAACAGATACTAACAGATAAATACAGATACTAACAGATAAATACAGATACTAACAGATACTAACAGATAAATACAGATACTAACAGATACTAACAGATAAATACAGATACTAACAGATACTAACAGAGAAATACAGATACTAACAGATACCTCATAAACTGACCAAGCTACAACGGTCTCCAGATGTGGAGGTTTGATGAATGTTTCTGTGTTTTCTGTCTCCAGATGTGCAGGTTTGATGAATGTTTCTGTGTTTTCTGTCTCCAGATGTGGAGGTTTGATGAATGTTTCTGTGTGTTTCTGTCTCCAGATGTGGAGGTTTGATGAATGTTTCTGTGTTTTCTTTCTCCAGATGTGCAGGTTTGATTAATGTTTCTGTGTGTTTCTGTCTCCAGATGTGGAGGTTTGATGAATGTTTCTGTGTTTTCTGTCTCCAGATGTGGAGAAGACTCAGCCCGGTATTGGACCATCAGTTTTCTGTGGACTGGGTCTGACGGTGGGTCTGCTCGGTGTGGCTGCTGGAACCTTCTTCCTCATCAAAGGAAACGAGTGCAGCTGATTGGTTGAGATTAATAATCCTCACATGTAAACTGTATTATCTAATCTCATTCTCATCTCTCTGATTCTTTAATCTTGGATGAAGTTATCGTTAATAACCTAATGCTCTTATTTTGAAATAAAGGCAACATGTGATTAGTTGAAACCATGATGAGCTCTCCTATGATTGGTTGATATTGTGATAAAAACAAACAGTATATTTTATAGAATCACATTTATTCATCAAAGAATAAAACTAGACCAGATGTTTTGTCAAAGTTCTGACTTCTGTATCCTGTAATTATGATTGATCACATGAGATGTTATCAGATACAGATTGTGTCATAGTCATGACATTTGTTAGGGTTATAATATAAAGTCTGAATTATGATAAAACTATTTCTTTATTTAATTGAATGCAGCTAGAGTTAATTCAGATCTGAAATGTCAGATCTCTCTAATGCTCTGCAGCAGTTTGTGTGTTCAGGTTTTCTGATCTGTCTCTGAGGTGGAAGCAGTTCAGTTTGTGCTGCTCACTGAAACATGAGCTTTAAAACATCAGAGAGTAGAGTTCCTGTTACTCTGGATTATCCACACAACACAGAGTGACTGTTTTCATTTAGACTGTTTGGTAACTCCTATAAAAACTGAGGAAAAGAACCCGACCCATCTGACCCGACATCAACGAGCTGCACCGATCCTTCACCAGATCTCATCTCTCTAGAAACAAATGTAACTCTTCATTGTGATCATGTATTTGTGATATTAGCACCACTGCATTCTGAAGGCTTCTGAAATCCAATTTAAATGTCAGTTGTTTTGTCTGCTACATCAACATTTCTGCTCTGTAAATCACTTCCTGTTCTCCTCTGATAAAAATCACAAACCAAGAGAGAGAAATGTGTATTTTATATTTTGATGTTTCATGATGGAACCTCTAGTAGTTATATATATATATATATATATATATATATATATATATATATATATATATATATATATATATACAGTATATATACAGTATATGTATATATATACAGTATATATATGATGGAGACCTTGTTTCAATACAGCCAATGAAAGCTAATATAAAGCAGTGATGTCATCGTATTGTCAGAGCAGACAGTCTCTCTGAGCCAATCAGCAGCTACACAACACAAGAGCCACATTAGCTTCATGCTAAAGCTTCCTTCTTCTGTAACTCACACACATGAACACACGTCTCGTCCTGAACGTTAGCTCGTTGAACGAACTACCAAACAAACAGAAAATCACTGCTAACGGCTAACTAGCTGCTCAGCATGTAAACACACTTCAGTTCAGTTGGATGGTTCCTTCTCTTCTACAGCACTAACACAGTCTGCTCAGCATGTAAACATCACTTCAGTTCAGTTGGATGGTTCCTTCTCTTCTACAGCTCTAACACAGTCTGCTCAGCATGTAAACACCACTTCAGTTCAGTTGGATGGTTCCTTCTCTTCTACAGCACTAACACACAGTCTGCTCAGCATGTAAACACACTTCAGTTCAGTTGGATGGTTCCTTCTCTTCTACAGCACTAACTCACAGTCTGCTCAGCATGTAAACACCACTTCAGTTCAGTTGGATGGTTCCTTCTCTTCTACAGCACTAACACACAGTCTGCTCAGCATGTAAACACCACTTCAGTTCAGTTGGATGGTTCCTTCTCTTCTACAGCTCTAACACAGTCTGCTCAGCATGTAAACACCTCTTCAGTTCAGTTGGATGGTTCCTTCTCTTCTACAGCTCTAACACACAGTCTGCTCAGCATGTAAACACACTTCAGTTCAGTTGGATGGTTCCTTCTCTTCTACAGCACTAACTCACAGTCTGCTCAGCATGTAAACACACTTCAGTTCAGTTGGATGGTTCCTTCTCTTCTACAGCACTAACTCACAGTCTGCTCAGCATGTAAACACCACTTCAGTTCAGTTGGATGGTTCCTTCTCTTCTACAGCACTAACACACAGTCTGCTCAGCATGTAAACACCACTTCAGTTCAGTTGGATGGTTCCTTCTCTTCTACAGCTCTAACACAGTCTGCTCAGCATGTAAACACCACTTCAGTTCAGTTGGATGGTTCCTTCTCTTCTACAGCACTAACACACAGTCTGCTCAGCATGTAAACACACTTCAGTTCAGTTGGATGGTTCCTTCTCTTCTACAGCACTAACACACAGTCTGCTCAGCATGTAAACACACTTCAGTTCAGTTGGATGGTTCCTTCTCTTCTACAGCTCTAACACACAGTCTGCTCAGCATGTAAACACCTCTTCAGTTCAGTTGGATGGTTCCTTCTCTTCTACAGCACTAACACACAGTCTGCTCAGCATGTAAACACACTTCAGTTCAGTTGGATGGTTCCTTCTCTTCTACAGCACTAACTCACAGTCTGCTCAGCATGTAAACACCACTTCAGTTCAGTTGAATGGTTCCTTCTCTTCTACAGCACTAACTCACAGTCTGCTCAGCACCTGCAGCTACTCCACCGGTTTGTTTGTTGGTCTCTCGTTGTCTTCGTAACGTGTAACAGATATCTAACAGAGACAGAAAGGAACATTTACCATATTTCCCCAAAGACCTGTTTTCTTCCTCTTAATAATCACCGCCTCGCTCCAGACCTTCCTGAGATATCACGTCCATAAGAATGGGATGTAAAGCATGTCTGAAGAACTGGGTTCTGGTCTTAGACCTGGTTCTGTCTGCTGTATGAAGCTGAATAACACGTGTTTTACTTTCTGCTACAGCTCATTCATTCACTCTGAAACTGTAATGAGTCAGCTGGACAATCACTTCTCCAGATTCACTTTCACTCTCTTGAGCTGCTAATGAAACCTGTTAAAATAAAGAATGAACTACAACAAGCTGTCTGCTTTTTAAAAGGACATTTTCATGTGACAACAACCTTCATCCACAGTGTTTCTGAACAAAAGGAAAGAAGTCTTCTTCTTCATCCTGTGAGCAACAAAACTGCATCACAACCAACACTAAATGAGTTTCCTGGCAGATACTCCCAAGAAACAGCGTCACACACAACGTCCTGTGAAAAGGTCTGTTGTGTTCAGATCAAACTATCCAGATATAAAATGTTACTCAATGAGCTGCTGAGCAGCTGCTGGTGGATGTTGTTCCCTTTGGACAGAGCCAGGCTAGCTACTCCCCCTGTTTCCAGTCTTTATGCTAAGCTAAGCTAAACTAAGCTAAGCTAAGCTAAGCAAAGCTAAGCTAAGCTAACCAGCTGCTGACTGTAGTTTCATATTTAGCATCTAATGTGTTTTGTTCTGGTTTTCTCACCTGTTACGTGTCCTTTCATTACATGAATAAATAATAAATATTTATCTAGAAATCAGTTATCAAACAGTCAAAGGGATTTTCCCCAAACTACACACACAAAGCTTGTTCTTATTAATAGCTTGTAGCTGCTTAATAAAGCACAGCTAAGTGATTCATTAACAGTTAATAGTCAGTTACAGCTTATTAAGCCTTTAATAAGCTTATTATTATTTATTATTAAGCCTTTATAAAGGGAGTTATTAAAGTGCTGCTCTGCAGTTTGCAGATCTGAGAGCTTCAGTTTTAAACTGTGTACTTTGGTCTGCTGCCTTTATTCTACTTGAAGATCTCTGAAGGAAACTGCTATTTTATAAAATATGAATGTTGTTGTCTATATAAATATATTTAAATTATTAGACTGTATCATTACATTTCTGTTATTTACTAAAATGTCCATCAGCTGTTAGCAGCTTACTCAGAACCCTTTCACACCGAGGACTTAACCAGGGTTAAACCAGGGTTAGACCAGGGTCAGACCAGGGTTAGACCAGGGTCAGACCAGGGTTAAACCAGGATTAAACCAGGGTTAGACCAGGGTTAGACCAGGGTTAGACCAGGGTTAGACCAGGGTTAAACCAGGATTAAACCAGGGTTAGACCAGGGTTAGACCAGGGTTAGACCAGGGTTAGACCAGGATTAAACCAAGGTTAGACCAGGGTTAGACCAGGGTTAGACCAGGGTTAGACCAGGATTAAACCAAGGTTAGACCAGGGTTAGACCAGGGTTAAACCAGGGTTAGACCAGGGTTAAACCAGGGTTAAACCAGGGTTAAACCAGGGTTAGACCAGGGTCTCTAACAAACGGGGAGGACAACATTGTTGTAAATGATGGTGAACAGTCTGATGTAACAGTCTCAGGACGCTGTGGATCATAAATAAACGGACTGACGGCAACAGGAATGATTTCAGACACACGGAGATGAACGATGAACGAGAGCAACACGATATGTGGGGAGACATCGAGGTGCGGGAGCTGCTGACCGTCCACGATGTGAAAGAACAAAGCTGTAGCTGACGGGATGAGAGACAACGTAGTGTAACGTTAAACCAACATAACAAGGCTGCTGAATGAGAGAAGCATCCTCCGATACGTTACACAGAAACACACCGTGTTAATAACAAGACGACCTCACGGTACCGCCAGCTGGGAGCACATCTGTTTTAAAGAGTGTTTACACATCTTCTATTTTCTTTTATTATCAGTTTGACTGTGAAACACCATCTTAGGAACATGATGAAGCCACTGAGCCACAGTATGAATGATACCCGACACCTTCCTTCAGATGACTACATGCTTTTGTGGCCTTTAACAGAGATAATCCTTCTCCCCATAGATTATCTCATAATTACATCATAAAACACTGCAGATCTATAAACAATCCATGAAGACAGGAGTGTGTTGATAAGTGTAGAACTATAACAGACCTTTAATATTTCACTATTTCAGATAATACTACTGCTGCTGCTAGTTCTATAAGCTCTGGTCTCCGGATCCTCTGACTGTGTGTTTGTGCTCCAGCAGCAGACTTCAGTCAGACTCGTCTGCCTGGTAACAGGTGATGATGCATGATGTCATCGATCCTCTGGTTTATACAGCAGCTCTCAGTGAGACTGGGTCAGTGTTTAGTGTCAAGTTCACAGAGCAACATGGCTTCATCCTTTCTCAGCTTCTCCCTCCTCTTCATCAGCCTCTACACAGCAGGTACGATCAATACTCTCATCAATACATACTCAATACACACTTAATACTGCTTATACTTCATCAGCCTCTACACAGCAGGTACGATCAATACTCTCAT
>CAKAOJ020000458.1:30000-82500 GCA_916701645.2 Sebastolobus alascanus
GTCAGCAGGTCTGGAGAGAAGATCTCCTGTGTGGTGGAGCACATCAGCCTGAAGGAACCTCTGGTTACTGACTGGGGTAAATACCTGTCTGTCTGCCTCTCTACCTGTCTGTCTGCTCACCTGTTGGTCAGTCTACCTGTCTCTCTGCTCACCTGTCGGTCTCTCTACCTGTCTGTCTGCTCACCTGTCGGCCCCTCTACCTGTCTCTCTGCTCACCTGTTGGTCTCTCTACCTGTCTGTCTGCTCACCTGTTGGTCTCTCTACCTGTCTCTCTGCTCACCTGTCGGTCTCTCTACCTGTCTGTCTGCTCACCTGTTGCTCTCTCTACCTGTCTCTCTGCTCACCTGTTGGTCTCTCTACCTGTCTCTCTGCTCACCTGTCGGTCTCTCTACCTGTCTGTCTGCTCACCTGTTGGTCTCTCTACCTGTCTCTCTGCTCACCTGTTGGTCTCTCTACCTGTCTCTCTGCTCACCTGTTGGTCTCTCTATCTGTCTCTCTGCTCACCTGTCGGTCTCTCTACCCGTCTGTCTGCTCACCTGTCGGCCCCTCTACCTGTCTCTCTGCTCACCTGTCGGTCTCTCTACCTGTCTCTCTGCTCACCTGTCGATCTCTCTACCTGTATACCTGTCTCTCTGCTCACCTGTCGGTCTCTCTACCTGTCTGTCTGCTCACCTGTCGGCCCCTCTACCTGTCTCTCTGCTCACCTGTCGGTCTCTCTACCTGTCTGTCTGCTCACCTGTTGGTCTCTCTACCTGTCTCTCTGCTCACCTGTCGGTCTCTCTACCTGTCTGTCTGCTCACCTGTTGCTCTCTCTACCTGTCTCTCTGCTCACCTGTTGGTCTCTCTATCTGTCTCTCTGCTCACCTGTCGGTCTCTCTACCTGTCTGTCTGCTCACCTGTCGGCCCCTCTACCTGTCTCTCTGCTCACCTGTCGGTCTCTCTACCTGTCTGTCTGCTCACCTGTCGGCCCCTCTACCTGTCTCTCTGCTCACCTGTCGATCTCTCTACCTGTATACCTGTCTCTCTGCTCACCCGTCGGTCTCTGTACCTGTCTCTCTGCTCACCCGCCGGTCTCTGTACCTGTCTCTCTGCTCACCTGTCGGCCTCTGTACCCGTCTCTCTGCTCACCTGTCGGCCCCTCTACCTGTCTCTACCTGTCTCTCTGCTCACCTGTCGGTCTCTCTACCTGTCTCTACCTGTCTCTCTGCTCACCTGTCGGTCTCTCTACCTGTCTCTACCTGTCTCTCTGCTCACCTGTCGGACCCTCTACCTGTCTGTCCTCAGACCCGTCCATGCCTGACTCTGAGAGAAACAAGATCGCCATCGGAGCCTCTGGACTGATCCTGGGTCTGACCTTATCTCTGGCTGGTTTCATCTACTACAAGAGGAAGGCCCGAGGTGAGAACACTACACCTGATTCAAAACCAGTTCAGACCAGTTGATACCGGTCCGAAGGTTCCGACCTCTCTGGACCAGGTTGATCAGAGTCTGAATGTAGTGAAACCCGGCTCTACTTCTCTAAAACAACCCAGTACTGAAGGTCTTCATATTTCTGTAGTCCAGTTGTGATGATGTGGATTTGAGTTGACCCGGTCCTCGTGTCTTCTTGTCTTTAATCCAGGAAGGATTCTGGTTCCCACTAACTGAACCTGGACCTGGTCCTGGTCCTGGTCCTGGTCCTGTAGCTGTTGCAGCTGCTGCTTCAACCTGCTTCCTGTGTTTCCAGCAGACTGTCAGTGCTGCCACCTGCTGGACTGGCTGAACACCTGATTCTCTGATGATCTTTCCTCAGCTGGTCTAAACCCTGAACCAGAACCGCGGTCTTTACTCTGACAGTCCTGGATCAGGTTTAGTCTGGACTCTGCTTCATCTACATGTCATATGATGCTTTACTGTGTGAAATCAATATTAACTCTGTTTTTAAATCAAATATAATCCAGATATTTAAATGATTCGGGGCTCGTAGGTTGTGTGATTGTTATTCTAAGAGAGAAGTGAATGTTCACCTCACTTCACGAGTCGGACCGCCGGTATCATCTGGGTTCATTCTCTCTAGACTGAGCTCGTTTCCATGGATACCAACAACATGTCCTCCATCATCCATGGAAGAAATAACCTCTGTAGCTGCTTTGTACATGTTGGTGAAGTCTCAGATATGTCAGTAAACCAAACTCCGTGGTGTCTGGGTTCATAACATCACCCGGCGGTGAGCTGTATTCACATCCAGTGTTATTCCACTGACTGTATCTAGCAGCCACACGTCTCTACTGAGGTATGAACCCTAAAGAAACTGATTTAATATCAATAAACTGATCAAAATGATGCTGAAATAACTACATAATGATGCTGATTAGTAAAAAGGCTGAATTCATGCTTTGTCAGGTCTGTTACCATGACGACAAGCAGACACCTGTTAAAATGCTTGTTTTCTGAATGGAGTCTGGTTGGATCAGTACCAGGCTTTAACAACTGCTCCATCAACATGACTTCATCTAGAGACTAGAGTTACGTGGATCACGTCTACTCACCTCCACGCTGTGTGAAAAGTGAACTTGGCTCTTAGTGTGAACGCATCATTAGATTTATATATTTTTACTGGAGTGAAACGTTTTAACCACAATAAACCATCAGAAAACTCTCTGTGGATTCATTGATCAAATATTAATAAACAGGAAGTATCACATCTATAATGATCCATGTCTAATAACTGAGTTACTCTCCAACACTTTATATTTCTATTAATATTATTATTAATAGGCCTCCGTCGGTCAGGGTGTGACCATGGTTGGCTCATCCTACGGGTCTGGCTGTCTGGTACGGCGTCTCTTGTGACTGAAAAGTCCTATGTGGGAGTGACAGTCTCGATCACAGAAGTCGCATCTGTGTGTGTTTTCTGGTCTGCCTGCGTTGCTAAGTTCTTTCCTGCGGGCCGTCTTGTCTGCCGCTGCGTCCTTCAGGTTTTTGTTCCCCTGTCATGAGGTTCAGGTTCAGGTTCAGGTGACTTTATTTGTACCCGTAGGTAGATTTGTTTTGCATCAAAAATAGAGGATAGCATCCGTATTGACAATAGAATAAGCAGTAGAGCACAGACAAAAGACAGACACACCAAAAACATGACAAAGAGTACTCAAAAGGCTTACTGGGATCATGACCCAGCAGAAAGAAGGCCACAAGAACAGTATAGAAAATCACTGAAATATCAGGACAAAAGACACAATAAAACGAGAAAAGGATAAACTTTCCATAAATATGTGCAAATGTTGCTATGACTTATTTAGATGAACAATTGCAGCTGGAACAAAGCTGTTCCTGTAGCGCTGGTGTTGCGAGGTGTTGGTGCTTCTCCACCTTGTGCGGTCAACCGCAAGAGCCTCCCAGGACTCGGTGTCGATGTCTAGAGCCTTCATGTCTCGCTTGCAGACATCTTTGAAGCGCAGGTGGGGGCGGCCTGCTGTTCTGCTCCCAGTTCTCCGTAGAGGAGGTCTTTAGGGATGCGACAGACGTGGAGCTGAGTGTACATGCTGGTGAGGCCAGTGCGGGTCAGAACCTCAGTGTTGCTTACTTGGTCTTGCCAGGATATGCCCAGGATGCGGCGGAGGCTTCTCAGATGGAAGGAGTTGAGTCGCCTCTCCTTTCTGGTGCAGGTTGTCCATGTTTCGCTGCCGTACAGCAGAGTACTGACGACGCAGGCGCTGTATACTGCCATCTTGGTCTTAAAGGGACTATTTGTAACTTTTCACGCGCATAAATCCTAACGGGTCAGTATCGTGTGGGCAGCGCTGCTCCTCCTGCCTGCTTGCACACCCCGCTCGGCTCGCTCCAACTCCATGTGCACGCGCGCACACTGCAGAAGAGTTACTTTAGCTCTGAGAATATCTGGTGAATGTGCAGTGGACGTTTTTGCAGAAATAAATGCTGCAGCTCCTCCAGACCAACAGATGTTTCCCGTGTCTTGTGAAGTGACGGAGCTCCGCAGAGAGTTACGTTATCCCGACCGGGTGTCGGTCTCTCCCCCCTGTTCCCTCCGCGGTTGGCAGCCTGAAAAAAGAAAAGTCAACACTAGTTTTGCTCACCTGTCGGCCCCCTTTTTTACCTGCCCCCTCTACCTGTCTCTCCTGCCCCCACCTGTCGGCCCCTTTTTTACCTGTCCCCCTTACCTGTCTCTTTTTGCCCCACCTGTCGGGGGGGGGTTCCCCCCTCTACCTGTCTCTACCTGCCCTCTCTGCTCACCTGTCGGCCCCTCTACCTGTTTTACCTGTCTCTCTGCTCACCTGTGGGTTCTCTTTTTACCTGTTTTTACCTGCCCCCTCTCCCGCTCCCCCCCCTTTGCCCCGCTTTTTCCCCCTTTGCCCCCTCTACCTGTCTCTCCTGCCCCCACCTGTGGGCCCCTCTACCTGTCTGTCCTCAGACCCGTCCATGCCTGACTCTGAGAGAAACAAGATAGCCATCGGAGCCTCTGGACTGATCCGGGGTTACCTTATCTCTGGCTGGTTTCATCTACTACAAGGGGAAGGCCCGAGGTGAGAACACTACACCTGATTCAAAACCAGTTCAGACCAGTTATACCGGTCCAAAGGGTTCCGACCTCTCTGGACCAGGTTGATCAGAGTCTGAATGTAGTGAAACCCGGTTCTGCTTCTCTAAAACAACCCAGTACTAAAGGGTCTTCATTTTTCTGTAGTCCAGTTGTGATGATGTGGATTTGAGTTGCCCCGGGCCTCGTCTCTTCTTGTCTTTAATCCGGGAAGGATTCTGGTTCCCACTAACTGAACCTGGACCTGGTCCTGGTCCTGGTCCTGGTCCTGGTCCTGGTCCTGTAGCTGTTGCAGCTGCTGCTTCAACCTGCTTCCTGTTTTTCCAGCAGACTGTCAGTGCTGCCACCTGCTGGACTGGCTGAACACCTGATTCTCTGATGATCTTTCCTCAGCTGGTCTAAACCCTGAACCAGGACCGCGGTCTTTACTCTGACAGTCCGGGATCGGGTTTAGTCTGGACTCTGCTTCATCTACATGTCATATGATGCTTTACTCTGTGAAATCAATATTAACTCTTTTTTTAAATCAAATATAATCCAGATATTTAAATGATTGGGGGCTCGTAGGTTGTGTGATTGTTATTCTAAGAGAGAAGTGAATGTTCACCTCACTTCACTAGTCGGACCGCCGGTATCATCGGGGTTCATTCTCTCTAAACGGAGCTCGTCTCCATGGATACCAACAACATGTCCTCCATCAATCATGGAAGAAATAACCTCTGTAGCTGCTTTGTACATGTTGGTGAAGTCTCAGATATGTCAGTAAACCAAACTCCGTGGTGTCTGGGTTCATAACATCCCCCGGGCGGTGAGCTGTATTCACATCCAGTGTTATTCCACTGACTGTATCTAGCAGCCACACGTCTCTACTGAGGTATAACCATAAAGAAACTGATTTAATATCAATAAACTGATCAAAATGATGCTGAAAGAACTACATGATGATGCTGATTAGTAAAAAGGCTGAATTCATGCTTTGTCGGGTCTGTTACCATGACGACAAGCAGACAACTGTTAAAATGCTTGTTTTCTGAATGGAGTCTGGTTGGATCAGTACCAGGCTGTAACAGCTGCTCCATCAACATGACTTCATCTAGAACTAGCGTTACGTGGATCACGTCTACTCACCTCCACGCTGTGTGAAAAGATAACTTGGCTCTTAGTGTGAACGCATCATTAGATTTATATATTTTTACTGGAGTGAAACGTTTTAACCACAATAAACCATCAGAAAACTCTCTGTGGATTCATTGATCAAATATTAATAAACAGGAAGTATCGCATCTATAATGATCCATGTCTAATAACTGAGTTACTCTCCAACACTTTATATTTCTATTAATATTATACTGTATTTATTTACTCACATGCATCACTGATGATATAAACCCATCACTAGTTTAACACCAGCTTCCACTCATTATGTACATATTAATTTAAAATATTAATCATTTTTAAAAGGGTCTACCATTAATTATAAACCCATCACTGATTATTTATTTATTCATATATTTAAGGCTCATTGTTTTTATTTAAAACCTGTTGTACCTTAATTTCATCATAAAAACAGTAGGGGGTTGATTCTTCATCTTCAGTTAATTTAATTATATCATTTATAATTTCACTATAATTTCTTTTTATAAATAGTTCTGAAATTATATGTGAAGCTGAAATCATTTAAACGGGAGAAAAAAGCTGATCTTAATTTATGTTTTATTCAGTTTCAACAAAAAAAACAGGGATTAAACCACGTGAGACTTCTTCACCTTATTAAAAATTCTATCACTTAATATCATCTCTAATGACAACAAAAAATAAAGCAGATTAATAAACTCTGAGTTTTAATTGTTTAGATTCTTCTCATGTCATGTAAAAATGTTCTTAAATCAAACAGGTCTCATGAAGCAGATATGAACATTCAGAGAAGGCTGAGTCTGTTATTGAAAAGCCAACGCTGCCATCTAGGGCTGACCTCTGACCTCTGACCTTCATCTACAGACAGTCTGCATGTAGACGTAACGAAGAGTTACTGAATATAATGTAAGAACTGACTGTCTGTGATGGAAGTGTCTCACTGTGTTCTCTCTCATCTAGATAATACAGACTGAAACATTCAACAACTATTGGAGGGAGGGTGATGAAATGTGGTTCATCCTTCATGTTCCTCTCGGGATGAACTGCAGTAACTTTACATCCTCTGATCTTTAATGTGTCCAACACTTTAGTTTAGGACCAAATACATGCAGAACTAATGAAGGACGCTCCGTCTGCTAAGACAATGCTAGCAGCTCGTTAGCTCTGTCCCCTAAGGCAATGCTAACAGCTCGTTAGCTCGGTCTACTAAGACAATGCTAACAGCTCGTTAGCTCTGTCTCCTAAGACGATGCTAATAGCTTTAGCTCTGTCTGCTAAGACAATGCTAACAGCTCGTTAGCTCTGTCTCCTAAGACGATGCTAATAGCTCTTTCTCTGTCTGCTAAGACAATGCTAACAGCTTGTTACTCCTCTGCTAAGACAATGCTAACAGCTCGTTAGCTGGGCCCCGCTAAGGCAATGCTAACAGCTTGTTAGCTGGGCCCCTGAGACAATGCTAACAGCTCGTTAGCTCTGTCTGCAAAGGGCAATGCTAACAGCTCGTTAGCTCGGTCCGCTAAGGAAACTAACAGCTCGTTAGCTCGGTCTGCTGAGACAATGCTAACAGCTCGTTAGCTCTGTCGGCTAAGTCAATGCTAGCAGCTCGTTAGCTCGGTCCGCTAAGACAATGCTAACAGCTCGTTAGCTCGGTCTGCTAAGACAATGCTAACAGCTCGTTAGCTGACCATGTAATTTTGTAGTCGAGTACTTCAGTAAAAGTACTGATACTCAGTTCAGTCAGATTCCCCTGTCATACTGTGATTAAATTAATTAATGTCCATTTTTTTATGATCATCTGACCAACAGGTTGGATTCTTTTGTTTCACTTGTTTGTTTTTAAGAGAAAATTAATTATTAAATACTGAATATTATTATAACTTCTTGATTTTTATCTGCAGTAAATTATCTTTTTCTATTAATCCTGAATTTAAAAAAAAAATTTTTTAGAACAGTCGAAAAATTTAGTCGTTAGATTAATCGATTCAAAAATAATGGTTAGGTGCAGCCCTAAATTATGTTTACTGAAGTAGAAGTACTCAAAAAAAGTACTACTTGATTTATAGTAGTACTGACGAAATACGTGCTGCTCAGCATCAAAACAAACAGAAAATAACGTTGAGTCACTTACTGAACCCTCGTAGGGGAGCAGAGTCCTGCATCAGGTCTTCATTCACTGGTCCTGGTCCTGGTCCTGGTCCGGGTCCTGGTCCGGTCCGGGTCCGGGCCCTGGTCCTGGTCCTGGTCCTCCTGGCCCTGGTCCTGGTATGGGTCCTGGTATGGGTCCTGGTCCTGGTCCTGGCCCTGGTCCTGGTCCGGGTATGGGCCCGGTCCTGGCCCGGGGTTCCCGGGCCCCCGGTCTGGGTAAAACAAAGAACAAGCAGGTCATTTCCCCGGGTGTGAATAATAAATATATACGATATTAAAATAAAAAAATAATAATATGAATTTAATGTTTCAATTAGGGCAGTACTGAGTACTGTGTTTCTTATCAGATGAGTAGAAGTACATGTATCTTATCAAGTGAGTAAAGTACATGTATCTTATCACAGTGAGTAAAGTACATGTAATGTCCAACAGTGAGTAGAAGTACATGTATTGTCCCACAGCGAGTAGAAGTACATGTATTGTCCCACAGTGAGTAAAGTACATGTATTGTCCCACAGTGAGTAGAAGTACATGTATTGTCCCACAGTGAGTAGAAGTACATGAAAGTCCAACAGTGAGTAGAAGTACATGTATTGTCCCACAGTGAGTAGAAGTACATGTATTGTCCCACAGTGAGTAGAAGTACATGTAATGTCCAACAGTGAGTAAAGTACATGTATTGTCCCACAGCGAGTAGAAGTACATGTATTGTCCCACAGTGAGTAGAAGTACATGTATTGTCCCACAGTGAGTAAAGTACATGTAATGTCCAACAGTGAGTAAAATACATGTATTGCCCCACAGTGGTAGAAGTACATGTATTGTCCCACAGTGAGTAGAAGTACATGTAATGTCCAACAGTGAGTAGAAGTACATGTAATGTCCAACAGTGAGTAGAAGTACATGTATTGTCCCACAGTGAGTAGAAGTACATGTATTGCCCCCACAGTGAGTAGAAGTACATGTATTATCCCACAGTGAGTAGAAGTACATGTATTGTCCCACAGTGAGTAGAAGTACATGTATTGTCCCACAGTGAGTAGAAGTACATGTATTGTCCCACAGAGAGTAGAAGTACATGTATTGTCCCACAGTGAGTAGAAGTACATGTATTATACCACAGTGATAGAAGTACATGTATTATCCCACAGTGAGTAGAATACATGTATTGTCCCACAAGAGTAGAAGTACATGTATTGTCCCACAGTGAGTAGAAGTACATGTATTATACCACAGAAGTAGAAGTACATGTATTGTCCCACAGTGAGTAGAAGTACATGTATTGTCCCACAGTGAGTAAAGTACATGTATTGTCCCACAGTGAGTAGAAGTACATGTATTATCCCACAGTGAGTAGAAGTACATGTATTATCCCACAGTGAGTAGAAGTACATGTATTGTCCCACAGTGAGTAGAAGTACATGTATTACCCCCACAGTGAGTAGAAGTACATGTATTGTCCCACAGTGAGTAGAAGTACTTTATTGTCCCACAGTGAGTAGAAGTACATGTATTGTCCCACAAGAGTAGAAGTACATGTATTGTCCCACAGTGAGTAGAAGTACATGTATTATCCCACAGTGAGTAAAGTACATGTATTGTCCCACAGTGAGTAGAAGTACATGTATTGTCCCACAGTGAGTAGAAGTACATGTATTACCCCACAGTGAGTAGAAGTACATGTATTGTCCCACAGTGAGTAGAAGTACATGTATTGTCCCACAGGGGTAGAAGTACATGTATTATCCCACAGTGAGTAGAAGTACATGTATTATCCCACAGTGAGTAGAAGTACATGTATTATCCCACAGTGAGTAAAGTACATGTATTGTCCCACAGTGAGAAAGTACATGTATTGTCCCACAGTGAGTAAAGTACTTTATTATCCCACAGTGAGTAGAAGTACATGTATTATCCCACAGTGAGTAGAAGTACATGTATTTCCCACAGTGAGTAAAGTACATGTAATCCCACAGTGAGGGGAAGTACATGTATTATCCCACAGTGAGTAGAAGTACATGTATTATACCACAGTGAGTAGAAGTACATGTTTTAAACCACAGTGAGTAGAAGTACATGTGTTATCCCACAGTGAGTAGAAGTACATGTATTGTCCCACAGTGAGTAGAAGTACATGTATTGTCCCACAGTGAGTAGAAGTACATGTATTGTCCCACAGTGAGTAGAAGTACATGTATTATACCACAGAGAGTAGAAGTACATGTATTGTCCCACAGTGAGTAGAAGTACATGTATTGTCCTCCAGTGAGTAGAAGTACATGTATTATACCACAGAGAGTAAAAGTACATGTATTGTCCCACGGGAGTAGAAGTACATGTATTATCCCACAGTGAGTAGAAGTACATGTATTGTCCCACAGTGAGTAGAAGTACATGTATTGTCCCACAGTGAGTAGAAGTACATGTATTGTCCCACAGTGAGTAGAAGTACATGTATTGTCCCACAGTGAGTAGAAGTACATGTATTGTCCCACAGTGAGTAGAAGTACATGTATGTGCAGGTTCAGGTCTTCCCCAGATGTCTCTCTGATTGTTCGGGTTAACTGTGTCTCTGTTTTTATAGATTGGGGGTTTATGAGTCCTTGATTCCAGATATCAGGAGAATAATCTAAACTCAGAACCAAATTAAATAGTTTAATATGGCCAGTTGGAGTTTCTTGTTTCTGTGTTTGAGCATTTCGTTCCAGAAGCCATCAGGTCCACATGCTTTTTTTGGGTCTGAGGTTCTGAAGGATTTTCTAAAGGGATTCTGAAGGAGTTCTGAAGGAGTTCTAAGGAGTTCTGGAGGAGTTCTGAAGGAGTTCTGGCTCAGTAACGGGGGAGTCTGATGGGTTTAGGTTCTCCTTCATAGCTAGTTCTAATTTAGTCAACTTCTAATGAATCTGTGATTGTATTCATTAGAACGGTTCGGTATAATTTTTAAAAATTGAGTTTTTATATGTCACCGTTCTGTAAAGACAATTCATCCTGTTGGGATTTATTCAGTTGTTAGTGTTGATGACCTCATCACTGACTGTCAGTGGTTAGTTGAGTCTGAATGAACCTTTGTAGAGTTGTAAAGTCTCATAATAATAATAAAGGTTTAGATCCGAGTTATCGGGTCTCTGTTAGCCTACATGCTAACATGCTAACATGCTAACAGCTGTTAGTATCTCAACTTCTACTAACTGTGTTGATGTGAAACAATATTAACACACACATTAATACATATATATAAATATATACAGTATATTTACCTTGTGTAGGCTGCAGTCAGTCTAACCAGCGGGTCTGACCCGGTTCTGACCCGGTTCTGACCCGGTAAATAATACCGGAGATCCGGACGGATTCTCTTCATTACAGCTAACTGACCGGCAGTTTCACCCCGCGACCTTTCACCTCTTCAGCCCCCCCTCTGCCCTCACAACGACAGCTGTTTGGACGGCAGGTGAGAGCCGACCAATAGAATGAAAAAAAGGGCTCAGATGGACAGTGTGATGCTGCCTCTCACCCTCACACTGATTTTTATTCTTTTGTTGTTCATTAAAATATAATGAATATAATTATAGAGGGATTTAACACTGAAGACAAATACAGAATAAAATATTATTTAATGGTTACAAACAACAAGGCAACAAAACAAACACAAAAATATTATAATACAACATATATTTAATTAATATAATCAGCAGTATGTGTAAAAATAATAATAATTGCAAATTAATTTCTTCTTCTGACCTTTAATGAAGGTGACAAAATACAGCAATGATCATTTTAGGAGCTATTGATTTGTTGTTAGTTTTTACTAGTAATAAGTATTATTGTTTGATTTATTATTCTAGATGTTGAGTTTATTTACATTTGATTTTTGAGAGTTATTTGTTTAGTTTAACTATTTTCCTTCTTTAGTATATTTAGTTTTTAGATCTGTAGCTGATAGAAAACATCAGTTCATTACTGGAGGAGCCAAACAGACCTAATAATAATAATAATAATATTAATAATAATAATAATAATAATAATAATAATAATAAGAAGAAGAAGAAGAAGAAGAAGAAGAAGAAGAAGAAGAAGAAGAAGAAGAAGAAGAATGATAATAACACCTGAGGGCTCTAATACGGGTTTTATCTGCAGCTGATAGAAAACAGCTGAAAGATGTCAGTGAAGTACGGGCGCTGCACGGCTGCTGACCCCGTGCTTCTCTCTCTTTTTTTTTTTTTTTTTCGCCGTTAAATGCGGTGTCAACCTTGTTTTGTTTACATCCTTGTGTTGTGCAACATGGAAATGGATTACTCGCGTGCAGTGACGATTTTACTCATCCTTTTTGCTGTCATATCGAGAATTTCGCATTAAATAATAATAATAATAATAGATTCGAGTTATATAGCGCTTTTCCAGAGCTCAAAGACGCGTAACAATGGGGCGAGGGGGGGTGTGAGACAAACATCAGACAAACGACATAGACAGGCGCACACACTCGTACACACACACAGCCCAAAGGGGGTGGGGGGGTAGGAGAAGGCAGAGGAGAAGAGAGGGGTTTTGGGGCGGGACTGAAATGGGGAGAGGGAATCAGAGTCTCTGATGAGTTGTGGGGGGGAGTTCCAAAGAGCTCCCCGGGGAGAATGCTCTGTCCCCAAAACTGCGGAGTTTGGATTTGGGGGGGAGAGGAGACCACTGAGGTGGATCTGGGGGACCGTGAGGGTTGGTGGGGGGAGAGGAGACCAGCTGGGGTGGATCTGAGGGACCGTGAGGGTTGGTGGGGGGAGAGGAGACCAGCTGAGGTGGATCTGAGGGACCGTGAGGGTTGGTAGGGGAGGGGAGACCAGCTGAGGTGGATCTGGGGGAGCGTGATTTTTGGGTGGGGGGAGAGGAGACCAGCTGAGGTGGATCTGAGGGAGCGTGAGGGTTGGTAGGGGAGAGGAGACCAGCTGGGGTGGATCTGAGGGATCGTGAGGGTTGGTAGGGGAGAGGAGACCAGCTGAGGTGGATCTGAGGGACCGTGGGGGTTGGTGGGGGGAGAGGAGACCAGCGGGGTGGATCTGAGGGAGCGTGGGGGTTGGTGGGGGGAGAGGAGACCAGCTGGGGGGATCTGAGGGACCGTGGGGGTTGGAAAGGGGGAGAGGAGACCAGCTGAGGTGGATCTGAGGGACCGAGAGGGTTGGTAGGGAGGGGAGACCAGCTGAGGTGGATCTGAGGGAGCGTGAGGGTTGGTGGGGAGAGGAGACCACTGAGGTGGATCTGAGGGAGCGTGAGGGTTGGTGGGGGGAGAGGAGACCAGCTGAGGTGGATCTGAGGGACCGTGAGGGTTGGTGGGGGGAGAGGACCAGCTGAGGTGGATCTGAGGGAGCGTAAGGGTTGGTAGGGGAGGGGAGACCAGCTGAGGTGGATCTGAGGGAGCGTGGGGGTTTGGTGGGGGAGAGGAGACCAGCTGAGGTGGATCTGAGGGACCGTGGGGGTTGGTGGGGGAGAGGAGACCAGCTGAGGTGGATCTGAGGGACCGTGGGGGTTGGTAGGGGAGAGGAGACCAGCTGAGGTGGATCTGGGGGAGCGTGAAGGTTGGTGGGGGGGGGAGACCAGCTGAGGTGGATCTGAGGGACCGTGGGGGTTTGGTAGGGGGAGGAGACCACTGAGGTGGATCTGAGGGACCGTGGGGGTTGGTAGGGGAGAGGAGACCAGCTGAGGTGGATCTGAGGGACCGTGAGGGTTGGGGGGGAGAGGAGACCAGCTGAGGTGGATCTGAGGGACCGTGAGGGTTGGAAAGGGGGAGGGGAGACCAGCTGAGGTGGATCTGGGGGACCGTGAGGGTTGGTGGGGGGAGAGGAGACCAGCTGAGGTGGATCTGAGGACCGTGAGGGTTGGTAGGGGGAGAGTAGACCAGCTGAGGTGGATCTGAGGGACCGTGAGGGTTGGTGGGGGGAGGGGAAACCAGCTGAGGTGGATCTGAGGGACCGTGAGGGTTGGTAGGGGGAGGAGACCAGCTGAGGTGGATCTGAGGACCGTGAGGGTCGGTGGGGGGAGAGGAGACCAGCTGAGGTGGATCTGAGGAGCGTGAGGGTTGGTGGGGGAGGGGAGACCAGCGGGGGGAATCTGAGGGACCGTGGGGGTTTGGGGGGGGGAGGGGAGACCAGCTGGGGTGGATCTAAACCGTGGGGGTGGGTGGGGGAGAGGAGACCAGCTGAGGTGGATCTGAGGGACCGTGAGGGTTGGTGGGGGAGGGGAGACCAGCTGAGGTGGATCTGGGGGAGCGTAAAGGGTTGGTGGGGGGAGAGGAGACCAGCTGAGGTGGATCTGGGGGACCGTGAGGGTTGGTGGGGGGAGAGGAGACCAGCTGAGGTGGATCTGAGGGAGCGTGAAGGTTGGTAGGGGAGGGGAGACCAGCTGAGGTGGATCTGAGGGAGCGTGAGGGTTGGTGGGGGGAGAGGAGACCAGCTGAGGTGGATCTGAGGGACCGTGGGGGTTTGGGTGGGGGGAAGGAGACCAGCTGAGGTGGATCTGAGGGACCGTGAGGGTTGGTAGGGGGGGAGGAGACCAGCTGAGGTGGATCTGAGGGAGCGGGGTTGGTGGGGGAGAGGAGACCACTGAGGTGGATCTGAGGGAGCGTAAAGGGTTTGGGTAGGGGGAGGAGACCAGCTGGGGTGGATCTGAGGGACCGTGGGGGTTTGGTAGGGGAGAGGAGACCAGCTGAGGTGGATCTGAGGGACCGTGAGGGTTGGTGGGGGGAGAGGAGACCAGCTGAGGTGGATCTGAGGGAGCGTGAGGGTTGGTGGGGGAAAAGGAGACCAGCTGAGGTGGATCTGAGGGACCGTGAGGGTCGGTAGGGGGAGAGGAGACCAGCTGAGGTGGATCTGAGGGAGCGTGAGGGTCGGTAGGGGAGGGGAACCCAGCTGAGGTGGATCTGAGGGAGCGTGAGGGTTGGTAGGGGAGAGGGAGACCAGCTGAGGGGGATCTGAGGGACCGTGAGGGTCGGTAGGGGAGAGGAGACCAGCTGGGGTGGATCTGAGGGACCGTGGGGGTTGGAAAGGGGGAGAGGAGACCAGCTGAGGTGGATCTGAGGGACCGTGAGGGTTGGTGGGGGGAGAGGAGACCAGCTGAGGGGGATCTGAGGGACCGTGAGGGTTGGTGGGGGGAGAGTAGACCAGCTGAGGTGGATCTGGGGGACCGTGAGGGTTGGTGGGGGGAGAGGAGACCAGCTGAGGTGGATCTGAGGGAGCGGAGGGTTGGTGGGGGAGAGGAGACCAGCTGAGGTGGATCTGAGGGACCGTGGGGGTTGGTAGGGGGAGGGGAACCAGCTGAGGTGGATCTGGGGGACCGTGAGGGTTGGTGGGGGGAGAGAGACCAGCTGAGGTGGATCTGAGGGACCGTGAGGGTTGGTGGGGGGAGAGGAGACCAGCTGAGGTGGATCTGAGGGAGCGTGGGGGTTGGTAGGGGAGGGGAGACCAGCTGAGGTGGATCTGAGGGACCGTGAGGGTTGGTAGGGGAGGGGAGACCAGCTGAGGTGGATCTGAGGGACCGGAGAGTTGGTGGGGGGAGAGGAGGTCAGAGAGGAAAGGGGGGGCCAGATGGTGCAGGGATTTGTAGGTGAGGCTGAGGATTTTGAAGGTGATCCGAGGGGAAACAGGGAGCCAGTGGAGGTCTTTGAGGACTGGGGGGATGTGGTGCCAGGATTTGGTGTGAGTCAGGAGTCGGGCGGCGGCGTTCTGGACCAGTTGGAGTTTGTTGATGGAGGTGGTGTTGAGTCCGTACAGAAGGGAGTTGCAGTAGTCAAGGCGGGAGGAGATGAAGGCGTGGATGAGCTTCTCGGCAGCGGGGGGTGAGAGGGTCTGAGTTTGGCGATATTGCGGAGGTGGAAGAAGGAGGTTTTGACAACATGGCGGGTGTGGGGCTCAAGGGGGAGAGTGGGGTCGAAGATCACGCCAAGGTTGCGTGCCTGGGGGGAGGGGGAAATGGTGGTGCCATCAATGGTGAGTGTGGGTTGTTGAGTTTGCTGAGGGGAGATTTGGAGCCGATGAGGAGTAGTTCAGTTTTATTGCTGTTTAGTTTGAGGAAATTCTGTTGCATCCAGGTTTGTATTTCAGAGAGGCAGGAGTTGATGTGGGAGAGGGGGGGTTTGGGGGGGAGTTGGTGCTGAGGTAGATCGGGTGTCGTCGGCATAGCAGTGGAAGTCCAGGTTGAAGTGGCGGAGGATCTGACCAAGGGGAAAATGTAGATGATGAAAAGGAGGGGAAACCCAGTACAGAGCCTTGGGGAACACCTTGTGTGACCGTGGATGTGGCAGAGGAGCAGTTATTGAGGGGGATGAAATGAGATCGGTTGGTGAGGTATGACCGGGGCCAGCTGAGTGCAGTACCCTTTGATACCGAGGTTTTCAAGCCTGGCGAGTAAGATCGTATGGCTCACGGTATCGAAGGCTGCACTCAGGTCCAGGGGGATGAGGATGATGAGGGGTCCGGTGTCAGCAGAGGTGAGGGGGTGGTTGAGACATGAAGGAGTGCAGTTTCTGTGCTGTGAAGGGGACGAAAACCGGATTGAAGGGTTCAAATAAGTTGTTGGAGGGAGGTGGGATTGGGGTTGTGAGGAGACGAGGCGTTCAAGGGGTTTTTGGGAAAAGGGAAGGGGGGGTTGGAGATAGGGCGGTAGTGGTTAGACAGGAGGGGTCAAGACCAGGTTTTTAAGGATGGGGGTGACAGCAGCAGTTTTTTTAAGGCTGAGGGACGGATCCGTGGCAGTGAGGAGTTGAAGAGGTCGGTGAGATAGGGCACAGGACAGGGAGGCAGGACTTCAGTAGGGGAGTGGGGGGGGGGGGCGAGGGAGCAGGTGGGGGGCTTGGATGAGCTGATGAGTTTGGTAATGAAGGCTGAGTCAACTGGGTCGAACCGGAGAGGCGGCGATGGGGGGGGGGGGTGTTGGTACTCACGGTACAGATGGATACAGATGGTGAGGAGAACAGCCAGGGATGATGAAGTCCATAGAGTGATATACAGTAAGTCCAGTTAATAAATGTAATTCTAGTGGTGAAGTGTCCGGGGGGAATTGAGGGGGACAGAGACATGCAGGGCAGCTCCGCTAGCGAGTTAGCAGCTAGCCGGGTTTGCTAGGGAGTTAGCAGCTACCCGGGTTTGCTAGCGAGTTAGCAGCTAGCCGGGTTTGCTAGGGAGTTAGCAGCTAGCCGGTTAGCTAGGGGGTTAGCAGCTAGCCGGTTAGCTAGGAGTTAGCAGCTACCCGGTTAGCTAGGGAGTTAGCAGCTAGCCGGGTTTGCTAGGGAGTTAGCAGCTAGCCGGTTTGCTAGGGGGTTAGCAGCTAGCCGGTTAGCTAGCGAGGAGACGGAGCAGTCGGGAGCGCAGCGGAAAACCAAAAAGAGGGGAAAAAAAGAGCGGGATCAAGACAACAAAACGCAGGAGGACAGGATAGAAACAGCAACAAACAAAACAAAACGAGGAAGAAAGACAGCTGACGGAGGGAGAAGCGGCAGTCAGGCAACGCCAGCAGTACTCTCCCACCGGGACAAACACAAACACACACGCAAGACGTGATTTGAGATGGACGTAGTTCCCGTGATGTCACACGGTGGTGAGTTCCGACTACAGGCTTCGCCACTCATCACATACTCGAGGGACTTCACACTCACTCATCTTCAACCTCTTATCCGGGGGCGGGTCGCGGGGGAACAGCTCCAGCAGGAGACCCCAAACTTCCCTTTCTCGGGCCACAATATTATACAATATTATATTATACTATACTATACTATATTATATTGTATTATATTATACTATATTATATTATATTATATTATACTATACAAAATTATACAATATTTATTTATTATACTATATTATATTATATTATATTATATTATACTATATTATATTATATTATATTATACTATATTATATTATTTTTTTTTTTATACTATATTATATTATATTTTATTATATTATATAATACTATATTATATTATACTATACTATACTATATTATATTATATTTATTTTTTTTTATTATACTATTTATATTTATTTTTTATTATATTATATAATACTATATTATATTATACTATACTATACTATACTATATTATTTTTAAAATTATGTTATATATTTATACTATATTATATTATATTATACTATATCATATTTATGATATATATTTTGAGCTGTGCTGATGTTTAAATAAATACCTTGATGGATCTGTAGGGGGCGTCTGAGCTCCTTCTGTCTCTCTGCTGATCAACAACAAACTGCTGCTCCTGGTAACTGATGACTCATCAGCAGCTCTCTTTTTGATTGGGCTGACTGAACAGGGGGTGAAAGTTAAGAGTTGGGACTTTCCAGAGACGCCCCTATCATAGGCCGAGTGCATTTCTCGATTCATCTACCCAGCTTACTCCTTATCAATTCCCAAAAATGCAATAAAAGCCATAAACCAAGCTAATTTCAATTACATCTGGAAAAGGAAAACACACTATATTAAGAAATGCACTATGGTTAAAGAATATGATGTTTTTGGTTTCATATACCCAGTGAAATTGTTACTAAATTAGGAGGCATCGACTTCCTTTTTATAGATGATGACCTAACAAAACTCCCTGTCAAATTATCCTTGTTTCATCAACAGCTTTTACTATATTGGAAAATTGTATACAAGCATAATTTTAGTCCCCATAGTATGGGAAATTTCAGGTATGTATTACATAAAAATAAATCCATATTTTTACAAAAATGGTTTGAAAAAGGAATATAATCTGTGATGCATTTATTTTACAATACAGTAAACATTCTACCATTTGAGGACTTTTGTTCTAAATTTAGCCTAGCTGACAGAGGTCAGTATAAAAAAATGTGGTCAAAGCGATCCCTCAAGCTGTAATTGTGATGGCATATAATTTATCTCTAGATAATGTAAACATGAATCTCCCTTCGCTTTTGGTGAATGGTCACAACCTCATTAACTTAAAACTAACCCAATTTACGATTCGGCAAACCTTTACTAAAGAATTATTTCTGTTCTCTTCAAACAGAAACTCAATTCTAAAATGTTTCTCTGAAAAAGATGCTGAGAGTCTAAGATCGAAATTCTTCATATTTCCAATCACACCAAAAGTGAAGGAGGTTCACTTTAAGGCTCTCAATGAAATATACCCTCTGCTGAATATACCCCTCAGCTAAAATACCCCTCAGCTGAATATACCCCTCAGCTGAATATACCCCTCTACTGAATATACCCCTCAGCTGAATATACCCCTCTACTGAATATACCCCTCAGCTGAATATACCCCTCTACTGAATATACCCTCTGCTGAATATACCCCTCAGCTGAATATACCCCTCCCACCCCGAATATACCCTCTCTGAATATACCCCCCCTTAACCCCCCCTGCTGAATATACCCCTCGCTGAATATATCAGCTGAATATACCCCTCAGCTGAATATACCCCTCAGCTGAATATACCCCTCAGCTGAATATACCCCTCAGCTGAATATACCCCTCGCTGAAAAATACCCCCCTGTGAATATACCCCCCGCTGAATATACCCCCTCCCCCTGAATATACCCCTCTTCCCCGAAATACCCCTCGCTGAAATACCCCTCAGCTGAATATAAACCCCCCACTGAATATAAACCCCCTCAATAACCCTTGCTGAAAAAATACCCCTTTCCCCTGAATAACCCCTCACTGAATATACCCCCCTGCTGAATATACCCTCTGCTGAATATACCCTCTGCTGAATATACCCCCCCCTGCTGAATATACCCCTCAGCTGAATATACCCCTCAGCTGAATATCCCCTCAGCTGAATATACCCCCCCCCGCTGAATATACCCTCTGCTGAATATACCCTCTGCTGAATATACCCCTCGCTGAATATACCCCTCAGCTGAATATACCCCTCGCTGAATATACCCCCCGCTGAATATACCCCCCCGCTGAATATACCCCCCGCTGAATATACCCCCCGCTGAATATACCCCTCGCTGAATATACCCCCGCTGAATATACCCCCCTGCTGAATATACCCTCTGCTGAATATACCCCCGCTGGAAAACCCCCCAGCTGAATATACCCCTCAGCTGAATATACCCCCCTGCTGAATATACCCTCTCTGAATATACCCTCTGCTGAATATACCCCTCTGCTGAATATACCCCCCGCTGAATATACCCCTCAGCTGAATATACCCCTCAGCTGAATATACCCCCCCGCTGAATATACCCTCTGCTGAATATACCCTCTGCTGAATATACCCCCCCGCTGAATATACCCTCTGCCCGAATATACCCCCCTGCTGAATATAACCCCCCGCTGAATATACCCCCCGCTGAATATACCCCTGCTGAATATACCCCCCCTGCTGAATATACCCCTCTGCTGAATATACCCCCCAGCTGAATATACCCCCCGCTGAATATAACCCCCCTGCTGAATATACCCCCCTGCTGAATATACCCCCCAGCTGAATATACCCCCCGCTGAATATACCCTCTGCTGAATATACCCCTCTGCTGAATATACCCCCCAGCTGAATATACCCCTCAGCTGAATATACCCCCCAACTGAATATACCCCCCTGCTGAATATACCCTCGCTGAATATACCCTCAACTGAATATACCCCCCGCTGAATATACCCCTCTGCTGAATATACCCCCTCCCCCGCTGAATATACCCCTCAGCTGAATATACCCCCCAGCTGAATATACCCCCCGCTGAATATACCCCTCTGCTGAATATACCCCCCAGCTGAATATACCCTCCAAATACCCCGCTGAATATACCCTCCAATATACCCCCCCCCCTTCCCCCAAAAAATACCCCTCAACTGAATATACCCCTCAGCTGAATATTCACTGAATATACCCCCCGCTGAATATACCCCCCTAATATACCCCCCCTGAATATACCCCTGCTGAATAAAAACCCCCAGCTGAAATATAAAACCCCCCAGCTGAATAAAACCCCCTGCTGAATAAAACCCCCTCGCTTTAAAAAAATTTTCAAATGAAATTTAAATTTTTCCCTCTTAAAAATTTTTATTTTAAAAAAACCCCTTAACTAAATTTTAAACCCTCCCAAAAACCCTTTCCCCAATTTACCCCTCTGTAAAACCCCCCCTTTAAATCCCCCTCAGCTGAATAAAAAAAAAACTTTAAAAAAAAACCAACCCCAAAAAATTTTTTAGAAAGAAGGACCCCCCCGGGGAAGATTTTCAAAAGGTTTTTAAAAAAGTAAAAAAAACCCTAAACCCCCCTAAAGGAAAAATTTTTAAAATTTTTGGGGAAAATTTGAAAGGGTCCCGAAAATTCAAACCAAATTTTATTTTTATACCCAAAACAAAAACAAATTTTTCCCCAGGAGGCTTTCAAATTTTAACCAAAAGGAAAAAACCCCTCTTCCTTTTTCAGTGCAAAAAACCCTACCTCCCCCAAAGGGGAAAATTAACCACAAAAAAAAAACATTTTAACCCAAAAAACCCCTTTTTTTAATAAACCCTTTTTAAAGCCCAAGGAAATTCCTTTCCAAAGGCAAACCCAAAAAGCCCCCTTTACCCAATTTAAAAAAAATAAAATTTCCCATTTGCCCCCCCCATAAGAAATTGAATAAAAATAATTTAATAAAATTAGAAATATTAAATTAAACAATTAAAAAAAATATACAACCCCCTTTAATTTTTCCCCCTTGGAAATTTTTTAACATTTAAAAAAAATTTAAAAAAAAACCAAATTTTTGCAAAAAATTGCTTTTTTAAAATTTTCCCAAACCTATAAAAAAAACCCCCATTAAACCTTTTTTAATTAGGCCCTTAATTAAAAACCCCCGATATTAGCACCCATTAGCACTATTTTATTAACTATTTTTCCCCCTTTAGCCCCATTACCCCCAAAAAACCCCAAACCCCATTCCCCCATTAGCCTATTCCCCCAACACAAACCCAACAAAAGCCCCTTTCAATTAAAACTTTCCCAAACCCTAACACTTTTCCAAATTCCCCAAAACCCCCCCAAACAAACCCCCCCAAACTATTACATAAGGCCCAACCCCTTTTTCACAATTTAAAAACACAAACCCAAAACACTTTACACAACACAACCCCCCCTTGCCAACACTAACCCCCAAAACACCAAAAAAACCAACACAACCCAAAAAAAAATGCAATATTACACCAACAAATAACCCCTTTAAACCCAACCCCCCCCAACCCCCCCTTTCCCCCAAAAGCACCCCCAAACCCCCCAACCCCAAATTCCCCCCCAAAAGCCCCAATTAGCCCTTAAAAAATTTCAAAAAATTCCCCATTCCCCTAACCCAACCCCCCCCAACCCCCAACCCCCCCCAAAAAAACAAACCCCAACACTAATTTTCCAACCCCCCCAAGCTTAAAACTATTTCCCAACCCCCCTTTTCCTTTTTTTTCCCTCCAAACCCCCACCAAAAAAACCTTAAAAAAAAATTTCCCCCCCTTTTCCCCTTTAGGTTTACTGTTTTAAATAAAGTTTTAATTAAACCCAAAAAAAAAACCCCCCCCCCGAATATTCAAACCCCGAATAAAACAAAAAAAAAACCCCCCCTCTCTGCTTAACCCCCCAAAACACCCTTAAACCCCAAAAAAAAACCCCCCCCAACACCCTCCAAAAAAAAACAAAAAAAAACCAAAACAAACAACCCCACCCTCAATCCAAAAACCACCCACCCCATACACACCCCCCCCTGAATTAAATTCCCGACTAACCAAAAAAAAAATGTACTTCCAAAACCCCCCCCTATTTAAAAATTTTTAAAAAAAAAACCCAATGAAAACCCCCAAACCCACCTGCCTTAAAATTCAAAACAGTGAAAAATAATTTTTTAAAAAAAAAATTAAACCCCAAAAAATTTTTATTAAAAATGTTTTTGGGTTTCCCAAGAATAAATTTTTCCCTTTTTTGGGGGCCAAAAAAGAAATTTTTTTTTAATCTAATTGAAAAAAAAGGACAATTGGGGAAAGCCCCAATAAAACCCCTTTTTTTAAAACCCAAAACCAAACCCCAAATTTTCCCGGGGCCTTCTCTGGGCCCCCCCACCCCGCCTTTTTGGAAAACCCCACCCTGGGCCCCCCCCCAAAAAAAAAAAAATTTTGGGGCTTTATTTAAACCCCAGGGAAGGCGGAGAAGGGTTACCCCCGGGTCAAATGCATTAAAAATTTTGGTCAGGCAAAATTGGGAAAAAAAAACCTCTTTTGGTGGGGAAAAAGGGGAAGGTGGGGGGAGGTGGAGCCCCGGGACCCAAACAAGAATATTTGGGTCAATCCATAATTTTCTTTGGGAAAAAATTTTTTTTGATTCCCGAAACCGATCAAAATTTTTGTTTTCTGGCTTGGGCATTATTTTTTAAAAAAAAAACAAAAAACCATGGTTCAAAAGGGGTTTAACCTTACGGAACCGAACACTTTAGGGATTTTTACTTTACCCAAAACCCTAAGGGATTTACCCCTTTACCAAAAACACCCTTTGGGCCTTTACTTTACCCAAAAAACCCTAAGGGATTAACCCCTTTACCCAAAAACCCTAAAGGGCCCCCTTTCCCCTTTACCAAACACCCTTTTGGCCATTGACTTTACCCCAAAACCCTTTGGGCCTTGACTTTACCCAAAACCCTAAGGGAATTGTAATTGGTTTTCCCAAACACCCCAGGCATTTACTTTACCCAAACACCCTAAGGGATTTACTTTTACCCAAAAAAACCCTAAAATTTAATTGGTAAAACACCCTTTGGCCATTGACTTTACCCAAACACCCTTTGGGAATTACCCCGGACCGAACACCCTTTGGCCCTTGACTTTACCCAAAACCCTAAGGGAATGACTTTACCCCAAAACCCTAAGGGATTTTTGGCCCAAACACCCTAGGTAATTGCCCCTTTACCAAGAACAAATTTTGGCCCAACATTAATAGGACTTTTTCCCACATTCCCCAATCTTAGCCTTTTTTACACTCGGGGAAACGGAGCCCAAATTTTAACTGTCATCCCTTTTGGTTTTTGAGTTTTTTACAGAAGGGGGGGGGGTGCCAAACCCTAAAAAAAACCCCAAACCTTGAGTTTAGGGGGGAAAAAAGGGAACGCTCCTAGGCTCCCGTCCCAAACCCCCACCCCCCCCAAAAACCCCCAACCCCCAAACCCCACAAACAACCCCAAACCCCAAAAAACCCCAAAAAACAAAAAACAAATACATTAAAACAAACAAATAAATCCATTAATTGGGTCAATTGATAGGGTCTTTTAGGTTAATTTAAAGGTTTTTTAAAAGGCAAATAGGCAAAAAAGGTCCTTAATTAGGTCATTAAAAAAATAAAAATTTAAAAAATAAACCCCTTTTTTTTAAAAAAAGCCCAGGGCCACCGACTTTGGGCCCTGGGGGGTTTTCCGGAAAAGAAGGGTTTACAGCCAGCCCCCGATTGGGGTGATGGGAAGGAAAGGGTCCCGGGCCCCAACCCCGGGGCGCTGGTGGCCGGGTTTCAGGGCCCCAGGAAAAAGAACCCATATGGGGGAAACCCCGTTCCCCCCCCCCAGGGAAGGTTTGGGGGTCCGGGGTTTTTAAAGGGCAGAAAGGGGAAGGGGAGAATTTGGGTTTTGGGGTGAACAGGAACGAGGAAAATGGAACACAAAAGTCCCCGGGGGGAAAACCAAAAGGGGGGTGGGGCCCCCAAAAAGTTGGGACCCCCGTTTCTCTTTTCTTTAAGGCCGGGTTTAACCAGTTGTTTTTGTTGGCCTTTAAGGGGAAAAAATAAAACACCCTTAAAAACAAAGGGGTTTTTTCAACTTTTAAAAATTGGAGTTTTAATTTTTTTAAGAAATGGGAGTAACCCGGGGAAAAGGGTTTCTTTGGACCAAAACCCCGGCATTTTTCTTTTGGGTTGCATTGATTTAACCCCAAAATAAATTTTTAAAACATACCTTTGGCCCTAAACCCCGGCCCTATTTGGGCCAAAAACCCCCATGTTTTTAAGAAATTTAAATTTCTTGACCAAACCCCTTTTAAAAGGGCTTTAAAACAATAAAACTTGGAAAAAATTTTGGATTAATTTGGGGAAGAACATTTTAATTATTTACCCGCCCCGGGATTTAAAAAGGGGGTATTTGGGGCCCCAAATGTCGGAAAACCCCCCAGGCCAAAAATATTATTGGATTTTTTTGTAAATAAATTTTGGGGGCCGTATTTTTTTGACCCAAAGGTTTTAAAGGCCAGAATTTACATTTATTTGGGTTAAAGGGGGGGGGGGGGCCGGGAAAACCCTAAAACCCCCAAAAATGTTGTTATTAATGGGGAAGTTCAGGTTTTTGGGGGTCTTCCCCCCCGCCCCCAAAAAGGGATGGGGGGGTCTGGGCGAGGTTAAAGGGGATTTAAACCCAAAAAACTTTTAAAAATTAAAATATTTAAAGACATTAAAGGTAAAAGTTTAATAACGAAGGCCCTTTGGTTTTGGTTTAAAGGGTTTTAAAACAAAAGGCAAAAGGTTTTTAATAGGTTTAAAACCCACAAAGGGGGGTAGGGAAGGGGAAAACCCCCCCCTCGTTTTGTTTTTGGAATGATAATGAATTTTTGAAAAATTTGTGATAATGAATAAAAGTAAAATGGGGTTTAAGAAAGTTGGTTAATTGAAAATAAGAATTAAAAATAATAATGTTAATAAAAAATTAATGTAATAATGGAAAAGCCTTTTTACAGGGAAACCAACATCCCTGTTCAACTGGGGTTCCCCGGCCGAGGCTGGAAAAAATTTCCCCTTCCCCACGGCTCAGTTTACGTTTCCTTTTTTTTAAAAGTTTAATAACGTTTTTTTGGTTTAAGGAAAAAAAAAAACGGGCAAGGTTTCCTAAATTTGATGAAACATTAATTAAATTAAAAAGTCCTTAGGGGTTTAATAGGTGAAGCACCAGGCTGAGTGGTGGATGGAAGGAGACACACAGTCCATCTGAGCTCGTCTGTCTCTCTGTTGCTTCCCTGGTAACTGATGACTCATCAGCAGCTCTCTTTCTGATTGGCTGCTGATGTGGAAGGTAAAGTAAAGAGTCGGGACTTTCCACAGACGCTGCTGCGTTCAGGTGCTGCAGGAAAACTCAGAGTCCTCATACTAAGTGACTGTTCCAGCTGATCCTCAGTGTGAGAGGTGAACGTGGTAAAGTCCTGGTTTTTACAGGGACACCTGAAGGCATCGTGTGGTCAGACTGGTTTTGGTGGTGAACAGAGAACGAGGAAACTGGAACACAAACTGTCCCAGTTCACCAAACAGACGTGTCTCATGTTGGACAGTTTCTCTTTTCTTTAGACAGTTTAATCACACGTTGTTCCTCTGCTGCCTTTAAGGAACAAATAAACACATCATGGGAAAAACAAGGAAAATTAACAACTAAAATATTGATGTTTTCATATTGTTTTATGCTAAATGCAGAACCTGTGAGGGTTTCTGGACAATATCTGTCATTGTTTTGTGTTGTTAACTGATTAACAATAATAAATATATACATACATTTACATAAAGCAGCATATTTGTCCACTCCCATGTTGATAAGAGGATTAAATACTTGACTAATCTCCCTTTAAGGTTCATTTAGAACAGATAAAAAATGTGAGATTAATTTAGGATTAATGGTGATGAACTATTTTAATCTATCACCAGCCGTAGTTTAAAGCTGGTATTTGTGCCCAGTGTCAGATAAACACCAGGATCGACTAATATTATTAGTATTATTCTATTAGTAGAATTAGATTCTAGTGGAAGCTGCTGATTGTTTCTGACTCCAGAGTGTTGTAAAGTCCAGAAGTTTACATTTATTGATTAAAGATAGATAATAGATAATAACTTCCTAAATACACAACATGTTGTTATCTAATGAATGTTCAGTGTTGAGTCTCCTGCTCGCTGCACACAAAGAGATGAACGTACTGACGAGTTAAAGTCATTAAACACAAACTGAGGATTATATATAACAGACATTCAGAGTTAGAAAGTTTACTAACGAGCCGCCATGTTGGCTTTCGTCGGACGCTCAGCTCTTACTGTTTCCTGTCGCTCACGTTGAGATGAACAGCTGATTAGTTCAGATAAAAGGAAAGCGGGTCAGTTGTCCTGGATGTAGATGAAGACATTAACTTGATTATAGTCACTCTCAGGTATATACGTAGTGTTCACTAGTGAAACAGGAGTACGAGCTGGAGTCAGGAATATAACCTCCACCTCACTAACGGTTAAAACTCAACACACAGAGAGAACTATAGAAAGTATACGAGGCGTCTCTCCAGTATTTCAGTTTGTGTTATTTAATCTAAAGTTGGCTCACTAGAAGAGAAGAGAGAGAAAGTCGTCCTATAGATCCGGTGAATTAAAGGACCGAGAGAGTCTCACTTCTTCTACCTGTTGGGATGATTCTGTTCAGGACTGTAGAAACATCATCATGTTAGTTAAACTCTTAATTAAACCTCTGTGAGGTTAACAACGCTGACGGACTTTAGTTCACATTCCTTTGACTTTAGAAAAGATTCATTATTATTTTATTATCTTCATCTTTGGTATAAATCTATTTAAAAAGTGTCGTCCAGTCAAATCTAACATGTTGGAGATGAAACTGAATTAGTTTTCAGCTCGACAGCAACGTTTAGATTTTAAAGACTTTAGTTTGGAAAACTTTTTAAAAGTTTTTAAATTTAACCGTCTAACAAGAACCTTTATTTTGAAAAGCCTCTATAAACCCAGTATTGATTATTAATTGGGTTCTTCTCCAGCTGTCATCATGTCTGTAAAGTAAAGTTCATGTGAGCAGCAGACAGCCTCTACCTGGTAACAGATGACATCACGTCTCTCTGCTCTCTGATTGGCTGCTGCTCCCTGTGTGTAAGAGCTCAGCTGCTGCTGGACTTTCTGTCAGTCGTCCTCAGACGGGTTCAGGTCTCAGACGGGTTCAGGTCTCAGACGGGTTCAGGACTACAGACGGGTTCAGGTCTCAGACGGGTTCAGGTCTCAGACGGGTTCAGGTCTCAGACGGGTTCAGGTCTACAGACGGGTTCAGGTCTCAGACGGGTTCAGGTCTACAGACGGGTTCAGGTCTCAGACGGGTTCAGGTCTCAGACGGGTTCAGGTCTACAGACGGGTTCAGGTCTACAGACGGGTTCAGAGTCTCAGACGGGTTCAGGTCTACAGACGGGTTCAGGACTACAGACGGGTTCAGGTCTCAGACGGGTTCAGGACTACAGACGGGTTCAGGTCTACAGACGGGTTCAGGACTACAGACGGGATCAGGTCTCAGACGGGTTCAGGTCTACAGACGGGTTCAGGTCTACAGACGGGTTCAGGACTACAGACGGGTTCAGGTCTACAGACGGGTTCAGGACTACAGACGGGTTCAGGACTACAGACGGGTTCAGGTCTCAGACGGGTTCAGGACTACAGACGGGTTCAGGACTACAGACGGGTTCAGGACTACAGACGGGTTCAGGTCTCAGACGGGTTCAGGACTACAGACGGATTCAGGACTACAGACGGGTTCAGGTCTCAGACGGGTTCAGGTCTCAGACGGGTTCAGGTCTCAGACGGGTTCAGGTCTACAAAGAGCGGCTGATGAAGATGATCGTGGTCCTCGTCCTCTCCGGTGTCCTCTGTGTCTCAGCTGAAGGTAAGATTCTGTTAACTGACTGAACAACAGACCATCAGACTGTTAACTGACTGAACAACAGACCATCAGACTGTTTACTGACTGAACAACAGACCATCAGACTGTTTACTGACTGAACAACAGACCATCAGACTGTTAACTGACTGAACAACAGACCAACAGACTGTTAACTGACTGAACAACAGACCAACAGACTGTTTACTGACTGAACAACAGACCATCAGACTGTTTACTGACTGAACAACAGACCATTAGACTGTTTACTGACTGAACAACAGACCATCAGACTGTTAACTGACTGAACAACAGACCATCAGACTGTTTACTGACTGAACAACAGACCATCAGACTGTTAACTGACTGAACAACAGACCAACAGACTGTTTACTGACTGAACAACAGACCATCAGACTGTTTACTGACTGAACAACAGACCATCAGACTGTTTACTGACTGAACAACAGACAGTGTGTCAGTAGCTGAACCTTCTGTTTCTCTTCAGTTCAACATGAGGACATTCATATCACCGGCTGTTCAGACTCTGATGGAGAACTCATGTATGGACTGGATGGTGAAGAAGCCTGGTACGCAGACTTGAAGAACGACAGAGCAGTCGATGCTCAGCCCAGTTTTGTAGATCCTATTACCTACCAAGGATTTTTAGAATATGCTAAGGCTAATCTACAGATCTGCAGAGGGAACCTTCAAACTGATCGTAAAGCCTACAAGGGCCTCCCAGAGGAGAAAGGTAAAGACAAACACATCTCATACTTCTCTCTCTAATCTGTCTTCAGCTTTTTAAACTGACAGTCACATTAACTGTAAAAGTCTGACTTTCTGTAATTAATATAAAATTAAGCCCTATTATATGAAATCATTTAAAAAGACATTAATCTGTGTGTTAACTTTCTGTGTTTGATATATTTAGCTGCTGCTCTTCTATTTTCAGGATGTTTGTTCTTTTGTATTTACACTTTGTGTTTAGACCAAACTTAAATCTTAGATATTTATTGTTAATTAAAGGACAAACAGCCAGTGTTCCTCTAAAAACAATAACTAAAACCCTTATAAGAAAACTTCAACATGCTTCTTCGAATCTCGTCGCTTCTTAGACAAAGAAACTTATTACTTACTGAAGAAATCAATAATTAGACACAAACACGGAGTTCAGAGTTCAACATCAGCTCACAGCTGGAGTCTGTGTTCAGAGTCACAGAGTTATAAAGAAGAAGGACATGCAGAGGTTTGATTCTGAGCTGAGGGCGACTGGATGCTGGCTGATATCTGAATGTTCAAAGAAATGACTGACAGATCATAAAAGAGTAACTTTAGACGTTCCAGAGGAACAAACTAATATCTGACACACAGTAAAACCTTCGATACGGACTGAATGAATGAGAAAATAAAGAAGCGTGTCTGAGACAGGGAGGAGACGGAGAGCAGGCTAGCTTCACAGAGTCAGTTACCATGGTAACTGACCCAGAGTTTAAGTTACCACGGTAACTGACCCAGAGTTTAAGTTACCACGGTAACGGACCCAGAGTTTAAGTTACCACGGTAACTGACCCAGAGTTTAAGTTACCACGGTAACTGACCCAGAGTCTAAGTTACCACGGTAACGGACCCAGAGTTTAAGTTACCACGGTAACTGACCCAGAGTTTAAGTCACCACGGTAACTGACCCAGAGTCTAAGTCACCTCTCTTTCTGGAACTGAAATCTCAGGCTTCACTAACTCAGAGTTTTCACTCATCCTGGTAAACTATAAGTTTAACACCTATGAGAACATGTACAGTTTATAAGACATATTAATAAGAGCTGTGTTTCTCTACAGATGCTCCGTCCAGTCCGATGATCTACACTCATGACAACGTGGAGCTGGGACAGGAGAACATCCTCATCTGTCATGTGACTGGTTTCTTTCCTGCTCCTGTAAACGTCTCCTGGACAAAGAACGGAGAGAAGGTCACCGAAGGAACCAGCATCAATGTTCCCTACGTCAACAAAGATGGAACCTTCAACCAGTTCTCCAGACTGAAGTTCACCCCACAGCTGGGAGACATCTACAGCTGTGAAGTGAAACATCTGGCCCTGAAGCAACCACTGACCAGAATCTGGGGTGAGACACTTTAACATCTAAAGAAAATACAGATACTAACAGATACTAACAGATACTAACAGATACTAACAGATACTAACAGAGAAATACAGATACTAACAGATACTAACAGATACTAACAGATAAATACAGATACTAACAGATAAATACAGATACTAACAGAGAAATACAGATACTAACAGAGAAATACAGATACTAACAGATACTAACAGATAAATACAGATACTAACAGATAAATACAGATACTAACAGAGAAATACAGATACTAACAGATAAATACAGATACTAACAGATACTAACAGATACTAACAGAGAAATACAGATACTAACAGATACTAACAGATACTAACAGATACTAACAGAGAAATACAGATACTAACAGATACTAACAGATACTAACAGATAAATACAGATACTAACAGATAAATACAGATACTAACAGAGAAATACAGATACTAACAGAGAAATACAGATACTAACAGATAAATACAGATACTAACAGATACTAACAGATACTAACAGATACTAACATATACTAACAGAGAAATACAGATACTAACAGATACTAACAGATACTAACAGAGAAATACAGATACTAACAGATACTAACAGATAGTAACAGAGAAATACAGATACTAACAGATACTAACAGATAGTAACAGAGAAATACAGATACTAACAGATACTAACAGATACTAACAGATAAATACAGATACTAACAGATAAATACAGATACTAACAGAGAAATACAGATACTAACAGATAAATACAGATACTAACAGATACTAACAGATACTAACAGAGAAATACAGATACTAACAGATACTAACAGAGAAATACAGATACTAACAGATAAATACAGATACTAACAGATACTAACAGATACTAACAGATACTAACATATACTAACAGAGAAATACAGATACTAACAGATACTAACAGATACTAACAGAGAAATACAGATACTAACAGATACTAACAGATAGTAACAGAGAAATACAGATACTAACAGATACTAACAGATAGTAACAGAGAAATACAGATACTAACAGATACTAACAGATACTAACAGATAAATACAGATACTAACAGATAAATACAGATACTAACAGAGAAATACAGATACTAACAGATAAATACAGATACTAACAGATACTAACAGATACTAACAGAGAAATACAGATACTAACAGATACTAACAGAGAAATACAGATACTAACAGATAAATACAGATACTAACAGATACTAACAGATACTAACAGATACTAACATATACTAACAGAGAAATACAGATACTAACAGATACTAACAGATACTAACAGAGAAATACAGATACTAACAGATACTAACAGATACTAACAGAGAAATACAGATACTAACAGATACTAACAGATAGTAACAGAGAAATACAGATACTAACAGATACTAACAGATACTAACAGATAAATACAGATACTAACAGATAAATACAGATACTAACAGAGAAATACAGATACTAACAGATAAATACAGATACTAACAGATACTAACAGATAGTAACAGAGAAATACAGATACTAACAGATACTAACAGATAGTAACAGAGAAATACAGATACTAACAGATACTAACAGATACTAACAGATAAATACAGATACTAACAGATAAATACAGATACTAACAGAGAAATACAGATACTAACAGATAAATACAGATACTAACAGATACTAACAGATACTAACAGAGAAATACAGATACTAACAGATACTAACAGAGAAATACAGATACTAACAGATAAATACAGATACTAACAGATACTAACAGATACTAACAGATACTAACAGATACTAACAGAGAAATACAGATACTAACAGATACTAACAGATACTAACAGATACTAACAGATAAATACAGATACTAACAGATAAATACAGATACTAACAGATAAATACAGATACTAACAGATACTAACAGATACTAACAGATACTAACATATACTAACAGATACTAACAGAGAAATACAGATACTAACAGATACTAACAGAGAAATACAGATACTAACAGATAAATACAGATACTAACAGATACTAACAGATACTAACAGATACTAACATATACTAACAGAGAAATACAGATACTAACAGATACTAACAGATACTAACAGATAAATACAGATACTAACATATACTAACAGATAAATACAGATACTAACAGATACTAACAGATACTAACAGATACTAACATATACTAACAGATAAATACAGATACTAACAGATACTAACAGATAAATACAGATACTAACAGATACTAACAGATAAATACAGATAAATACAGATACTAACAGTTAAATACAGATACTAACAGTTAAATACAGATACTAACAGATAAATACAGATACAACAGATAAATACTGATATTAACAGATAAATACAGATACTAACAGTTAAATACAGATACTAACAGATAAATACAGATACAACAGATAAATACAGATACTAACAGATAAATACAGATACTAACAGTTAAATACAGATACAACAGATAAATACAGATACTAACAGTTAAATACAGATACTAACAGTTAAATACAGATACAACAGATAAATACAGATACTAACAGATACTAACAGATAAATACAGATACTAACAGATAAATACAGATACAAAAGATAAATACAGATACTAACAGTTAAATACAGATACTAACAGATAAATACAGATACTAACAGATAAATACAGATACAAAAGATAAATACAGATACTAACAGTTAAATACAGATACTAACAGTTAAATACAGATACAACAGATAAATACAGATACTAACAGTTAAATACAGATACTAACAGTTAAATACAGATACAACAGATAAATACAGATACTAACAGTTAAATACAGATACTAACAGATACTAACAGTTAAATACAGATACTAACAGATAAATACAGATACTAACAGTTAAATACAGATACTAACAGATAAATACAGATACTAACAGTTAAATACAGATACTAACAGTTAAATACAGATACTAACAGATAAATACAGATACAACAGATAAATACAGATATTAACAGTTAAATACAGATACTAACAGTTAAATACAAATACTAACAGATAAATACAGATACAACAGATAAATACAGATACTAACAGATAAATACAGATACTAACAGATACTAACAGATAAATACAGATACAAAAGATAAATACAGATACTAACAGATACTAACAGATAAATACAGATACTAACAGATAAATACAGATACTAACAGATACTAACAGATAAATACAGATACTAACAGTTAAATACAGATACAACAGATAAATACAGATACTAACAGATACTAACAGATAAATACAGATACAAAAGATAAATACAGATACTAACAGATACTAACAGATAAATACAGATACTAACAGATAAATACAGATACTAACAGATACTAACAGATAAATACAGATACTAACAGATAAATACAGATACTAACAGATAAATACAGATACTAACAGATACTAACAGATAAATACAGATACTAACAGATACTAACAGATACTAACAGATAAATACATATACTAACAGATAAATACAGATACTAACAGATAAATACAGATACTAACAGATACTAACAGATAAATACAGATACTAACAGATACTAACAGATACTAACAGATAAATACATATACTAACAGATACTAACAGATACTAACAGATACTAACAGATACTAACAGATAAATACATATACTAACAGATACAACAGATAAATACAGATACTAACAGATACAACAGATAAATACAGATAGTAACAGTTAAATACAGATACTAACAGATAAATACAGATAGTAACAGATAAATACAGATACTAACAGATACTAACAGATAAATACAGATACTAACAGATAAATACAGATACTAACAGATAAATACAGATACTAACAGATAAATACAGATACTAACAGATACTAACAGATACTAACAGATACTAACAGATAAATACAGATACTAACAGATACTAACAGATAGTAACAGATAGTAACAGATAAATACAGATACTAACAGATACTAACAGATAGTAACAGATAGTAACAGATAAATACAGATACTAACAGATACTAACAGATAGTAACAGATACTAACAGATAAATACAGATACTAACAGATACTAACAGATAAATACAGATACTAACAGATAAATACAGATACAAAAGATAAATACAGATACTAACAGATACTAACAGATAAATACAGATACTAACAGATAAATACAGATACTAACAGATAAATACAGATACTAACAGATACTAACAGATAAATACAGATACTAACAGATACTTACAGATACTAACAGATAAATACAGATACTAACAGATACTAACAGATACTAACAGATACTAACAGATAAATACAGATACTAACAGATACTAACAGATAAATACAGATACTAACAGATAAATACAGATACTAACAGATACTAACAGATAAATACAGATGCTAACAGATACTAACAGATAAATACAGATACTAACAGATAAATACAGATACTAACAGATACTAACAGATAAATACAGATGCTAACAGATACTAACAGATAAATACAGATACTAACAGATAAATACAGATGCTAACAGATACTAACAGATAAATACAGATGCTAACAGATACTAACAGATAAATACAGATACTAACAGATACTAACAGATAAATACAGATACTAACAGATACTAACAGATAAATACAGATGCTAACAGATACTAACAGATAAATACAGATGCTAACAGATACTAACAGATAAATACAGATACTAACAGATAAATACAGATGCTAACAGATACTAACAGATAAATACAGATACTAACAGATAAATACAGATGCTAACAGATACTAACAGATAAATACAGATACTAACAGATAAATACAGATACTAACAGATAAATACAGATACTAACAGATACTAACAGATAAATACAGATACTAACAGATACTAACAGATAAATACAGATACTAACAGATACTAACAGATAAATACAGATACTAACAGATAAATACAGATACTAACAGATACTAACAGATAAATACAGATACTAACAGATAAATACAGATACTAACAGATAAATACAGATACTAACAGTTAAATACAGATACTAACAGATAAATACAGATGCTAACAGATACTAACAGATAAATACAGATACTAACAGTTAAATACAGATACTAACAGATACTAACAGATAAATACAGATACTAACAGATACTAACAGATAAATACAGATACTAACAGATAAATACAGATAGTAACAGATAAATACAGATACTAACAGATACTAACAGATAAATACAGATACTAACAGATACTGACAGATAAATACATATACTAACAGATAAATACAGATACTAACAGATACTAACAGATAAATACAGATACTAACAGATACTGACAGATAAATAATAATAATAATAATAATAATAATACATTTTATTGATAGGCGCCTTTCTGGACACTCAAGGTCACCGTACATTGGTTAAAAACAGCAACACATGTAATAATACACAACACGAATAGCAATGGGGAGTAAATAAAATGATCCAAAAACTTAAAATTACACAGTGCACGTGAAATCATAGGGAAAAGGCAGTTTTGAACAGGTAGGTTTTGAGTTTGGATTTGAAGTGTGGGAGTGAAGTAGTGTTCCTGAGTTCCGGTGGTAGACTGTTCCAGAGACGAGGAGCAGAGCGGCTGAATGCTCTGCTCCCCATGGTGGTGAGACGGGCAGGTGGGACAGTCAAGTGGATGGAGGAGGAGGATCGGAGAGTGCGGGAGGGCGTGGCAACATGGAGGAGGTCGGACAGGTAGGGAGGGGCGAGGCTGTAAATGGACTTAAAGGTTAAAAGGAGGATTTTAAATTGAATACGAAATTTTATTGGGAGCCAGTGGAGCTGTTGTAGGATGGGGGTGATGTGGTGGATGGAGGGGGTCCTTGTGATGATTCTGGCAGCTGAGTTCTGGACTAGCTGGAGTTTATGGAGGGATTTATGAGTGACACCGGAGAGGAGAGAATTGCAGTAGTCCAGGCGAGAAGTGACGAGGCTATGAACAAGAATAGAGGTGGTATGGGGGGTGAGGGAGGGGCGGAGGCGGTTGATGTTGCGTAGGTGAAAATATGCAGACCGGGTAATGTTATTGATATGGGAATGAAAAGATAGAGTACTGTCGAGGATGACACCCAGACTCTTAACCTGTGGGGAGGGGGAGACAGTGGAGTTGTCGATGGTTACTGAGAAACTGTCGGTTTTGGATAGTGTTGATTTAGAACCAATGAGGAGAACCTCAGTTTTGTCGCTGTTTAGTTTCAGAAAATTGGAAGAGAACCAGGATTTTATGTCGGTTAGACAGTCTGCAAGGGACGAGGGTGGGAGAGTGGAGTTGGGTTTACCGGAGAGGTAGAGCTGGGTGTCATCCGCATAGCAGTGAAAACTGATGTTGTACTTGCTTAAGATATTGCCGAGGGGAAGAAGGTAAATGATGAAAAGGAGGGGCCCCAGGACAGAGCCCTGGGGCACACCTGAAGTGACCGAAGAAGGCTGGGATGTGAGGGATTTGAGTTGAATGAACTGAGTGCGGCCTGAGAGGTAGGATCTGAACCAGTCGAGTGGAGTGTGGGTGATGCCGATGGAGATTAATCTATTGAGGAGGGTGGGGGTGACTGATGGTATCAAAGGCTGCGCTCAGATCGAGGAGGATGAGGATAGTGAGGAGACCAGAATCGGCTGCCATGAGGAGATCATTGGTGATTTTTGCGAGTGCGGTTTCTGTGCTGTGGAGTGGACGGAAACCAGACTGGAACTGTTCATACAGATTGTTGAGTGATAAGTGGGAGTGGAGTTGAGTAGCGACTATTTTCTCGAGGATTTTGGAAATGAAGGGTAGATTAGAAATGGGACGGAAGTTATTGAAGTTAGTAGGATCGGCACCAGGTTTTTTCAGGATTGGGGTTATTGCAGCGGTTTTGAATGATGTAGGAACAGTTCCAGTGGTGAGAGAGGAGTGGATGATGGCAGAAATGAGGGGGGCCAGAGAGGGGAGGCAGGATTTAACCAGAACTGTGGGGAGGGGATCCTGCTGACAAGTGGTGGGTTTGGACTTGTGGATGAGGTCAGAGATCTCTGAGAGGGTGGGGAGCTCGAAGGAGGAAAAGGGGTGAGTGGGTGGGTGGAGGTCAGAAGTGACACTGGAGGAGGTTGAACCGAGATCCTGATGGATTGTCTGGATTTTGGTGTTGAAGAAAGACATGAGAGAATTACAGAAGGCAGTTGAGTACATATGGGGTGGTATAGAGACTGGGGATCGAGTGATATTGTTAAACAGTGAAAACAGTGACTTGGTGTTACCTACGTTTGAACAGATTAAGCAGGAGTAATAGTTTGATTTGGAGTTAGTAATACAGTCCTGGTAATGCAGAAAATGGTGTTTGTACATCTCTTTGTGTATAGTCAGTCCAGTTTTACGGTAGAGCCGCTCAAGCTGCCGGCCTTTTGCTTTCATAAGCCGAAGTTCGGGCGTAAACTAGGGAGCAGAGAGGGAGAAAGAGACAGATCTGGTTTTTAGTGGAGCGAGGGAGTTGAGGATATCATGAAGTCCTGTGTTATAATGCGAGACCAGCTCTTCAGGGGTGGATAGGTCTTCAGTGTCCATGAAGTGGTCAATACTGGAGGAGAGGGAATCCATGTTTATGTCCTTAATGTTACGAAAGGAGATGAGACGGGGGGACTTAGTGATGGAGAGAGTGAGGTCGACGTTGAATGAGAGGAGGAAATGGTCGGTGATGGGGAGTTCAGCTGCTGCACAGTCAGTGGGGGTGACACCAGAGCAGCATATTAAGTCCAAGGTGTGTCCTTTGGAGTGTGTGGGGATGTGGGTGTGCTGCTGAAATCCAGAGCTCTCAAGGCAGGATGTAAAGTCTCTGGTAAGAGGGTGGTTTATATTGTCCATGTGTATGTTAAAATCCCCCAGCAGTATTGTGTTTGGTGAGAGAATGGATAGGTGTGTGAGGAAAGCAGCAAAGTCATTTAAAAACTCACTGTTTGGTTTCGGGGGGCGGTAAACAGTTGCAATGGTTGTGGGAGTAGGTCCAGGCAGTTGACACACAGTGGATTCGAAGGAGCTGAAGCCAGGGACAGACAGCGGCGAGACTTTCAACGTATCGCGGTGGATTATCGCGATACCTCCTCCCCGGCCGGAAGCGCGGGGTTGACAGATGTAAACAAACCCCGGAGGAGTTGAGTCGTTGAGTTGTGAAAAGTCGTTGGGCTGTTGCCATGTCTCAGTTAAACAGATTAAATCAAACTTACGGTCATTGAGGAGATCATGGATGAGATGCCCCTTGTTCGTGAGTGAGCGGATGTTTAACAGACCGAAGTTGACAGTGGTGGTGTCGCCGCACTTGACAGCTGTGTTAGCCGACTTGGCTAGGCTGGTTAGCACGCTGCGGTTGGCAACACGGCCGGTGTTGGATGAAGAGCGACGGGAGTTGGACCAGATGGACTTGATAGTTCCTGAAGAGTCCACTCGGAAGCTCCGGCAGGACCCCCGGTGGATGTATCTCCGACGGGGCAGGAAAGCGATGTCCGGGTGAAGGTGTAGCGCAGTCGGCGGAGGCTCGGGCAGGTGGAAGCGCAGTCCCAGGAGCTCCACAGCTGAGTACTGGAGCAGTCCCGTCACGGGCTGGCGAGCAAGCGACAGGAGAGTCCAGGCAAGCCCGGACCAGATGTATATCCTGTCGGGCAAGTACTCGAGCAACTTAGGCGTCAAGGTGAGCAAGTCCAGGTGAGGCTCGATAGCCGAGGCAGAGCAGGTGAGCTGGTGTTGGTCCTACACAGCCACGCAGGAGTGACAGTCGAGTCGTTTATTTGTTTTGAGTAAGTAGTGAAGACGTTTTCCCCGAGTGAGAACAGATGCTCTGACAATTGTGGGACATGAGGCAATAAAAAATGTTAAAATAAGTTTAAAAGTGCTGGTGAGCAGCGGCAGCCAGTCGCGCCAGCGTTCACTCACGTGATATAATACAGATACTAACAGATAAATACAGATACTAACAGATACTAACAGATACTAACAGATAAATACAGATACCTCATAAACTGACCAAACTACAACTGTCTCCAGATGTGGAGGTTTGATGAATGTTTCTGTGTTTCTGTCTCCAGATGTGCAGGTTTGATGAATGTTTCTGTTTTCTGTCTCCAGATGTGGAGGTTTGATGAATGTTTCTGTGTTTTCTGTCTCCAGATGTGCAGGGTTGATTAATGTTTCTGTGTTTTCTGTCTCCAGATGTGGAGAAGACTCAGCCCGGTATTGGACCATCAGTTTTCTGTGGACTGGGTCTGACGGTGGGTCTGCTCGGTGTGGCTGCTGGAACCTTCTTCCTCATCAAAGGAAACGAGTGCAGCTGATTGGTTGAGGTTAATAATCCTCACATGTAAACTGTATTATCTAATCTCATTCTCATCTCTCTGATTCTTTAATCTTGGATGAAGTTATCGTTAATAACCTCATGCTCTTATTTTGAAATAAAGGCAACATGTGATTAGTTGAAACCATGATGAGCTCTCCTATGATTGGTTGATATTGTGATAAAAACAAACAGTATATTTTATAGAATAACATTTATTCATCAAAGAATAACATTAGACCAGATGTTTTGTCAAAGTTCTGACTTCTGTATCCTGTAATTATGATTGATCACATGAGATGTTCAGATACAGATTGTGTCATAGTCATGACATTTGTTAGGGTTATAATATAAAGTCTGAATTATTAGAAAACTATTTCTTTATTAAATTGAATGCAGCTAGAGTTAATTCAGATCTGAAATGTCAGATCTCTCTAATGCTCTGCAGCAGTTTGTGTGTTCAGGTTTTCTGATCTGTCTCTGAGGTGGAAGCAGTTCAGTTTGTGCTGCTCACAGTACTGAAACATGAGCTTTAAAACATCAGAGAGTAGAGTTCCTGTTACTCTGGATTATCCACACAACACAGAGTGACTGTTTTCATTAGACTGTTTGGTAACTCCTATAAAAACTGAGGAAAAGAACCCCCCCGACCCATCTGACCTGACATCAACGAGCTGCACCGATCCTTCACCAGATCTCATCTCTCTAGAAACAAATGTAACTCTTCATTGTGATCATGTATTTGTGATATTAGCACCACTGCATTCTGAAGGCTTCTGAAATCCAATTTAAATGTCAGTTGTTTTGTCTGCTACATCAACATTTCTGCTCTGTAAATCACTTCCTGTGTTCTCCTCTGATAAAAATCACAAACCAAGAGAGAGAAATGTATATTTTATGGTTTCATGATGGAACCTCTAATAGTTTTATATATATATATATATATATATATATATATATATATATATATATATATACACATATATATATATACACACATATATATATACACACACATATATATATATATATATATATATATATATATATATATATATATATATATATATATATAAATAATGGCAAGCCGTTTAGGAAATTATTATATATATAATGTGAAATTTGAGAATATTGAATGAAATCCTGAATATATTGAATGAAATCCTGAGAATATTGAATGAAATCCTGAGAATATTGAATGAACTCTGAATATATTGAATGAACTCTGAATATATTGAATGAATCCTGAATATATTGAACGAACTCTGAATATATTGAGCGAAGTCTGAATATATTGAGCGAAGTCTGAATATATTGAACGAAGTCTGAATATATTGAACGAAGTCTGAATATATTGAACGAAGTCTGAATATATTGAACGAAGTCTGAATATATTGAACGAAGTCTGAATATATTGAATGAAATCCTGAGAATATTGAATGAACTCTGAATATATTGAATGAAATCCTGAGAATATTGAATGAAATCCTGAGAATATTGAATGAACTCTGAATATATTGAATGAATCCTGAATATATTGAACGAAGTCTGAATATATTGAACGAAGTCTGAATATATTGAACGAACTCTGAATATATGGAACGAAATCTGACGTCATAAAGGCCCTGCTGCCATCTTGGTTTTAGGGTCATTATCCTTACAGATCTTGGTGCTGCTAGACGTGTGTGTCACTATGAGCGAGTCAGCACGAAATCTAGTATCAGCCATCCTCAGTAATGAGGAGATAGTTAACACTCTGGTGAATATATGTACCACAGACCAAAATAATACTGGTAAACATATTGAATACCGTTCCACAGATGAAGAGTTTATTCACTTTTTTACCCGTGGTCTCTATGTGCAGCCGGCTGTGAGAGAGTGCTCAGGGACCGTCTACAAAGTGCAACGCCGAAAAGAGTTGCTACAACAATATTCAATAACTTCACTATTATACAGTGTTGATACCAAAATCACTTCACACATCATCGATGGTCTCTTCCTGGTTATACTACAACGCTTATTTTGGAAACATGTGCTTTTGGTGAATTTATAATGGGAAAAATATTCAATGCACTTTGTGGACGGTCCCTGACCACTCGTCTTACAGCCGGCCGCGCATAGAGACCATGATAGAGACCAATGTAATGTGTCCAGCTCGTTTTGATCTAAATAAGGTTGTAGCTCGTTGTCTACCTTACTACGGTTAGAAATAGCCATCGTTGGTGTTTAAACAACATTTCGTTTGTGAGTTATTGATCCAGGAAGTTCAAATCTATCAATATCTTTCCAACTTTAGTGAACTAGTTCAGTTCTGCATTACTCTTCCACGACGAAAAAGTGAATAAACTCTTCATCTGTAGAACGGTACTCAATATGTTTACCAGTATTATTTTGGTCTGTGGTACATATATTCACCAGAGTGTTAACTATCTCCTCATTACTGAGGATGGCTGATACTAGATTTCGTGCTGACTCGCTCATAGTGACACACACGTCTAGCAGCACCAAGATCTGTAAGGATAATGACCCTAAAACCAAGATGGCAGCAGGGCCTTTATGACGTCAGATTTCGTTCCATATATTCAGAGTTCATTCAATATATTCAGAGTTCGTTCAATATATTCAGAGTTCGTTCAATATATTCAGACTTCATTCAATATATTCAGAGTTCGTTCAATATATTCAGAGTTCGTTCAATATATTCAGAGTTCGTTCAATATATTCAGAGTTCGTTCAATATTCTCAGGATTTCACTCCATATATTCAGAGTTCGTTCAATATATTCAGAGTTCATTCAATATTCTCAGGATTTCATTCCATATATTCAGGATTTCATTCAATATTCTCAAATTTCACATTATATATATAATAATTTCCTAAACGGCTTGCCATAATATATACACACACATATATATATATATATACACACACATATATATATATATATATATATACACATATATATATATACATATACATATATATATACACACACACATATATATATATATATATATATATATATATATACACATATATATATATATATATATATATATACACACACACATATATATATATATATATATATATATATATATTCACACACATATATATATATATATATATATATATATATATATATATATGATGAAGAAATTGTTTCAATACAGCCAATCAAATCTAATATAAAGCAGTGATGTCATCGTATTGTCAGAGCAGACAGTCCTTCTGAGCCAATCAGCAGCTGCACAACACAAGAGCCACATTAGCTTCATGCTAAAGCTTCCTTCTTCTGTAACTCACTGTTACGGCCTCTCAAACAAACAAAGGCTCTAGAGAGGCTGAAGCATATAAAAGGACGCCAAGAGACAGTGGTGTGAAAATAATAACAATTGATTTATTTATAAATCAACACATAAGTTCTTTTCAGAAATATTACTGAGCAAAGGTTGGAGACCCCAGTTAAAAAGAACAAAAGAAGGGAAGTCGCTGGGCCAACCACGCAGTGGGCCGTCGCACCCAGCTCATCCCTCTAAACTCCAAAAGTATCTAACCTCAAACCAAAAGTACGAAAACCTACCTACCAGCGATCTCCAGCCCAAAACATTGTCATAACCTAAATGACTTTATGAACACAAGATCATCTAAGATCCAACAACCAAACAAATGGAGACAGAAGTCTCCCGAGCAGTGCTGCCGCCTGCAGCCTGAGTGTCAGTCCGTGTTTTTCTTTACGCACCGGTCCCTCCTCCTTTTTCTTCCCTCCTTTAATTAGCGCACAGTCTCAGGTGCGCTCCTCCTGAAGGGAAAGTAGGTCAGAGGGGAGGGGAGACAGAGAAAACAACACGCCCACAACATTGTCCCCTGTGGTACCTTAAAGCCCACACGTAACACTCACAAACATGAACACACAGTCTGCTCAGCATGTAAACATCACTTCAGTTCAGTTGGATGGTTCCTTCTCTTCTACAGCACTAACACAGTCTGCTCAGCATGTAAACACCTCTTCAGTTCAGTTGGATGGTTCCTTCTCTTCTACAGCTCTAACACACAGTCTGCTCAGCATGTAAACACCTCTTCAGTTCAGTTGGATGGTTCCTTCTCTTCTACAGCACTAACACACAGTCTGCTCAGCATGTAAACATCACTTCAGTTCAGTTGATGGTTCCTTCTCTTCTACAGCACTAACTCACAGTCTGCTCAGCATGTAAACATCACTTCAGTTCAGTTGATGGTTCCTTCTCTTCTACAGCACTAACACACAGTCTGCTCAGCATGTAAACATCACTTCAGTTCAGTTGATGGTTCCTTCTCTTCTACAGCACTAACACACAGTCTGCTCAGCATGTAAACATCACTTCAGTTCAGTTGGATGGTTCCTTCTCTTCTACAGCACTAACACAGTCTGCTCAGCATGTAAACACCTCTTCAGTTCAGTTGGATGGTTCCTTCTCTTCTACAGCACTAACTCACAGTCTGCTCAGCATGTAAACATCTCTTCAGTTCAGTTGGATGGTTCCTTCTCTTCTACAGCTCTAACACAGTCTGCTCAGCATGTAAACACCTCTTCAGTTCAGTTGGATGGTTCCTTCTCTTCTACAGCACTAACACACAGTCTTCTCAGCACCTGCAGCTACTCCACAGGTTTGTTGGTCTCTCATTGTCTTCGTAACGTGTAACAGAGATCTAACAGAGACAGAAAGGAACATTTACCATATTTCCCCAAAGACCTGTTTTCTTCCTCTTAATAATCACCGCCTCCCTCCAGACCTTCCTGAGATATCACGTCCATAAGAATGGGATGTAAAGCATGTCTGAAGAACTGGGTTCTGGTCTTAGACCTGGTTCTCTCTGCTGTATGAAGCTGAATAACACGTGTTTTACTTTCTGCTACAGCTCATTCATTCACTCTGAAACTGTAATGAGTCAGCTGGACAATCACTTCTCCAGATTCACTTTCACTCTCTTGAGCTGCTAATGAAACCTGTTGAAAATAAAGAATGAGCTACAATAAGCTGTCTGCTTTTTAAAAGGACATTTTCATGTGACAACAACCTTCATCCACAGTGTTTCTGAACAAAAGGAAAGAAGTCTTCTTCTTCATCTTCTTCATCCTGTGAGCAACAAAACTGCATCACAACCAACACTAAATGAGTTTCCTGGCAGATACTCCCAAGAAACAGCGTCACACACAACGTCCTGTGAAAAGGTCTGTTGTGTTCAGATCAAACTAACCAGATATAAAATGTTACTCAATGAGCTGTAGAGCAGCTGCTGGTGGATGTTGTTCCCTTTGGACAGAGCCAGGCTAGCTACTCCCCCTGTTTCCAGTCCTTATGCTAAGCTAAGCTAAGCTAAGCTAAGCTAAGCTAAGCTAAGCTAACCAGCTGCTGGCTGTAGTTTCATATTTAGCATCTAATGTGTTTTGTTCTGGTTTTCTCACCTGTTACGTGTGTTTCACTATATGAATAAATAATAAATATTTATCTAGATATCAGTTATCAAACAGTCAAAGGGATTTTCCCCAAACTACACAACACAAAGGTTGTTCTTATTAATAGCTTGTAGCTGCTTAATAAAGCACAGCTAAGTGATTCATTAACAGTTAATAGTCAGTTACAGCTTATTAAGCCTGTAATAAGCTTATTATTATTTATTATTAAGCCTTTATAAAGGGAGACTTATTAAAGTGCTGCTCTCTAGTTTGCAGTGAAGATCTGACAGAGCTTCAGTTTTAAACTGTGTACTTTGGTCTGCTGCCTTTATTCTACTTGAAGATCTCTGAAGGAAACTGCTATTTTATAGAATATGAATGTTGTTGTCTCTATAAATATATTTAAATTATTAGACTGTATCATTACATTTCTGTTATTTACTAAAATGTCCTTCAGCTGTTAGCAGCTTACTCAGAACCCTTTCACACCGAGGACTCAACCAGGGTTAGACCAGGGTTAAACCAGGGTTAGACCAGGGTTAGACCAGGGTTAAACCAGGGTTAAACCAGGGTTAAACCAGGGTTAAACCAGGGTCAGACCAGGGTTAGACCAGGGTCAGACCAGGGTTAAACCAGGGTTAGACCAGGGTTAAACCAGGGTTAAACCAGGGTTAGACCAGGGTTAGACCAGGGTTAGACCAGGGTTAAACCAGGGTTAAACCAGGGTCTCTAACAAACGGGGAGGGACAAACCTACTCTGATGTAAATGAGGGTGAACAGTCTGGGATGTAACAGTCTCAGGACGCTGTGGATCATAAACAAACGGACTGACGGCAGCAGGAATGATTTCAGACACACGGAGATGAACGATGAACGAGAGCAACACGATATGTGGGGAGACATCGAGGTGCGGGAGCTGCTGACCGTCCACGGTGAGACAGAACAAAGCTGTAGCTGACGGGATGAGAGACAACGTAGTGTAACGTTAAACCAACATAACAAAGCTGCTGAATGAGAGAGGCATCCTCCGATACGTTACACAGAAACACAGCGTGTTAATAACAAGACGACCTCACGGTACCGCCAGCTGGGAGCACATCTGCTTTAAAGAGTGTTTACACATCTTCTATTTTCTTTTATTATCAGTTTGACTGTGAAAACACCATCTTAGGAACATGATGAAGCCACTGAGCCACAGTATGAATGATACCCGACACCTTTCTTCAGATGACTACATGCTTTGTGGCCTTTAACAGAGATAATCCTTCTCCCCATAGATTATCTCATAATTACATCATAAAACACTGCAGATCTATAAACAATCCATGAAGACAGGAGTGTGTTGATAAGTGTAGAACTATAACAGACCTTTAATATTTCACTATTTCAGATAATAATAATAATACTGCTACTAGTTCTATAAGCTCTGGTCTCCGGATCCTCTGACTGTGTGTTTGTGCTCCAGCAGCAGACTTCAGTCAGACTCGTCTGCCTGGTAACAGGTGATGATGCATGATGTCATCGATCCTCTGGTTTATACAGCAGCTCTCAGTGAGACTGGGTCAGTGTTTAGTGTCAAGTTCACAGAGCAACATGGCTTCATCCTTTCTCAGCTTCTCCCTCCTCTTCATCAGCCTCTACACAGCAGGTACGATCAATACTCTCATCAATACATACTCAATACACACTTAATACTGCTTATACTTCATCAGCCTCTACACAGCAGGTACGATCAATACTCTCATCACTGATCGGTGATCAGTGATCAATACTCTGATGATATTCGTACTGTAGTTACTCTGTGAGGTTTAAAGTGATTGTTTCTGTTCTTCAGATGGATTCATGGAATCCAGATTGGTCCGTTGTGACTTTAACTCCTCTGATCTGAAAGACATCGAGTACATCGACTCATACTGTTACAACAAGATAGAGTACGCCAGGTTCAGCAGCAGTTTGGGGAAGTATGTTGGATACACAGCGCGCGGAGTGAAGATCGCAGATAAATGGAACGAAGATACTTCACAACTGGCTAGGTTGAACGCTCTGAAGGAGACGTTCTGCCAACACAACATTGGGCTCTACTACAGCAATGCTCTGGATAAATCAGGTGAGTTTGTGTTTCTGTAACATCAACATCAGATCATCATCTTATTTATTAATTCATTAATTAGTAACTTCTTTTAGTCTTCACACTCAACAGAAACTTATATTAATGTAATTATTAATATGACCACAGGAGGCTGAAACACTTTGTGATGAATTGTTCTGTTAAAACATGATATAATATATATTATTAATTTATAATTAAATATTATACTTAAAGACATCAGACTGAAGTCTGTCAAACACTGATACTACTGATACTGATACTAGTACTAGTACTACTGATACTAGTACTAGTACTACTGATACTAGTACTTGTACTGCTAATGTCTGTCACCACCTGGTGGTAAAACACTGATACTGATACTGATACTACTACTGATACTTATATAAATATAATAATTAAAGTTTAACACTATAGACTTCCGGTGATGCCATGATAGGAGTAGCAGCCTGATTCTCCTGCTGCGGGGGGAGAACCCTCAAGAACCAGCCAAATCATTAGTTTAAGTCTAAATATTTAATACAAATGTGTTAGAACGAAAGTTGAAATGTCCGCGCTAAGAAAGGACGCAGAAAAGGAAGGCAGAGCGGCTAAAAAGGAAGATAAACGGGACCAAATGGACGCGGCCTCAAACGCACCTGGGGTCTCATTTATAACCGTTGCGTACGCACAAAACAGGGCCTGAAATGTGCGTACGCCACTTCCCACGCACAAGTTGTGATCTATAAAGACAAACTTGACGGGAGAATGTGCGCACCTGTACGGAAACTTTGACCCATGCGTACGCACATTATGGAGGCACCGAGGTAGGGGAAACTGGCCACGCAGATGGTGAGGTGGTGAATTGAAATCAGATTGTAGAAATTAAACATTTAACGTCACTTCATATCACACGTTACTTATAGATCCACTTTATCATAGATATTTAAACCAGCAGTGTGCTAGTGAGCCATACTTAACCCATAAGCACCTTACAAATGTTAAATATATCAGCCAACTCAAATCTCAAAGCAAATTCCGCTCAATATCTCATCAGCGCTGTCTCACGTCCTCCCCCCCCACCTCCGGAGCGGAGAGGAGCGGGCCGAACTACCGACACTCAGCTGTGGAGCAACTTAGCTGTTGAAATCATCATCATCGGAGATATCAAAGTATGATAGTAGTTTTTATAAAGTGTAAAATCGCTGCAGTGAACACGATATGACTTATTTATGGTTTATTAGATAGGGACATATACAGTATAGATAGACAAAAGGAAAACAGCTGTCCGATGTAACTATCAGACTGTCTCCAGTGCGCCACCGCGGTGCGCCACACACACTCAGCTTCCTCCAGTCACCTCCACCCGGCACATCTTCACCTCCTGCACATACAGTATGGATGGAGTAAATTAGCAAAGTGTGGAAATAAAGCCAGTGACAGCTCTCGCACAATCGTTACTCTCCATATCGTCATATCATCATCAGTCTTAATCATAATACAGGCCAAGTTCGCCATAAAAACTTAAATAAATACATTGTGTTCACCTGTCAAACTTCCTTTTTAAATGATATCCAGGTGGGGGGATATTACTGATTGTCGCGATCATTTTGACAAGTTGTGAATCGATCAGTCTGATTGCTGTAAACATATAAACACTGCCGTGAGACTTGTAACATGCTGCATGGTGGATGCACTGTCACTGTGAGGACTACGTGATGGTAGAATGAGGAGGGAACGAGTGTTCACGGACCTCCTCACCCATAAGAACCTTGATCTCTGTATCGGAAAAACTCCTTTTCTTGGTCTTCCTCTCGGTAGTCGCCGTGATTCACCGTAAAGATCCACTGATCAACAGGCTCATTTACATGCAGAAACATTCATGAGGTGCTTTGCATTGACCATTTATGGCTGAATGTGGGCGTGTCGAGGGCGTGATGTGAGGCGGATCCACGTGCGCACATTTCCAGGTGGTCTGTGATTTATAAAGGGAACATTGCCTGCAGGTGTGCGTACGCACAGTTTTATAAGTCGGAATTTTTTTTGGCGCACGCCATTTTCGGCTTTTGTGCGCACGTACATTTTTAGTATGGATCCTACGCACAGTTTTATAAATGAGACCCCTGAGCAGTAGCTGAAGGCAACGTGCTAACAGAACTCCGCAACTTACGACACGAACATACGGAGGCTTCTCAAGACACGAAGATCACTTTATCTAGGGTTGAATCCACCCTCAGTGATGTGCAGGAGCGTACGGCAAAATTGGAACAACAAGTAGCGGAGGCCGAACAGAGAGCGAGCGACACGGAGGACAACACATTACGCCACGAGAGGGTCATCTGCTACCTTCTTCATAGAGAAGCCAAACTGTCGGCCAAGTGTGAAGACCTCGAGTCCAGAGCAAGACGAAACAACCTGCGTATATAAAAAAAAAAAGAAAAGAAAGAGGGGGAAGAACGGAACGATATGATAAACTTCATAACCAACTTGATGCGCACCTCACTCGACCTGCCAGATTGGCTGGACCTGTGTGTGGAGAGAGCACATCACTCACTGACTATGAAACCGAGGGATCCTGCCCCTCCAAGATCCATTATTGTCAGGTTTTCTGACTACAGAATCAAAGACAAGATACTTCAACAAGCCTGGAAAAATCGTGGGGTGACATATCAAGGGCAGAATGTCTTCTTTGACCAGGACTACACATCGGACGTACAGAAGAAATGCAAGCAGGTACGGGAGGTCATCAAACAACTTAAAGAGAAAAAAGTGAAAGCCCAATCGCCTTTCCCTGCTCAACTGAAAATCCACCTGGAGTCCGGCGTGAAGACCTTCACGCCCCTCGCTGATGCGGCCCCCACCCTCCGGGAGATGGGAAAACACATTAAGGTGGAGAACCGGGAGACGCTACAGAAGGAACTGATGCGCAACCACTGACAACAAACACAGCAGGCCCATCAACGATGACAAACGCGGACTTGCAGATCTTTGTTCAAAGCGAGGGATGAATAGTAAAAGACTTTAAGATGTAAGTAGACTGAAAAGAAACTGTTACATAGTGCTGGGTTTAATCCAGACCTATATGTCTGCTTACTCTGTCTTTACAGTAACAAAGATTTATATTTGGCTGGTTCATATAACTAAAAACAAAGAAGAAAAAAATGACAACATGGGGTGTATCACTCCACAGGATGAAGGGCTAAGATATTCTGATTTAGTTTAAATTTATTTTTGTTTTATTTTACCTTAGGCAACTATAATCTCAGTATTTTGCTGTCAGCTGGTTGCAATAGCACGGAGTGTGTTTCCCCGGAGAGGTTTTAGTCACAACTCTCTGTATAACAACTGGTTAGCTGGATGTCTGTTCATTCAGTTCGGTATTTGGAAGTCAGTTCTTGTTCTGTTGTTATGTATAAGTTTTTTATTTTCATTATGTTTGATGATTATTTCTTTGATTCTAACAGTCGTACAGTCATATGTGGTAACTCAGAGGGTATACAGGTACATGTTGAAACACTGACATGGAGGTCTGGATGGAGAACTAGGTTGAAGGACAATATTAATGCCTTTTCTGTACATTAATGAATAATTTGATCATAGCTACCTATAATGTCCGTGGATTGAATCATCCTATTAAAAGAAAAAAAATATTTAGTCAGCTAAAGAAACTGCAATGTTCCATTGCTTTACTACAGGAAACCCACCTGTCAGAAGGTGAACATAAACAATTAAGAAGGGAATGGGTAAATCAAGTATATAGTGCTTCATGTGGTAAAAAAAGGGGAGTAGCAATTTTAATTAATAAAACACTGGCCTTTTCATTGGAAAAAACTATCCAAGATAAAATGGGGAGGTTTGTTATGGTAGTGGGCACAATAGGGGAGAAGGAGATATCTATTTTGAATCTGTATGCCCCAAATGAATACGGTCATAATTTCTTTGGGGAAATTGCAAATGTCATTGCTGCTAATGCTAAGGGCATGATGATAGTTGGGGGGGACTTTAATGCTGTACAAGATGGAAGAATAGATAGAACACCAGCAGAAAGGGGACCCCAAACTAAAAAAAACAAAGCACTCAATGGTATGATTTCAGAACTAGGACTTGTGGATCCTTGGAGATTTAATAACCCTAAAGGGAAAGATTATAGCTTCTTTTCGAATGTTCATAATAGCTACTCTAGGGTTGACTTTTTTTGTCTCTCCCAACAATATATGTATAAAGTAGTAGATTGTCATATTGAACCGATAACGTTGAGTGACCACGCCCCTGTCATGTTAAATATAGATTTAGGTAAAGAAAATGTTTTCCGATATTGGAGACTAAATGTCTCATTACTGACTAATGTAACAGTGGTGCAGGATTTAAAACAGAATCTGAAAGAATATTTTGAGACAAACGATAATGGGGAGGTGACACCATCAATCCTATGGGGGGGAGCTAAAGCCGTTATAAGGGGAAAAATGATCCAGATTGCATCAAGGCTAAAAAAAATTCGACTGGCTGAACAAATAAAATTAGAAAATAAAATAAAACAATTAGAAATGGAACATAAAACCACAGGAGCACATACAATTCTGCCTGAATTAAAAGAAACCAGGAAGGCTCTAGACAAGCTCCTCACATATAAAGCAGAAGGTGCTTTGAGGTTTTCTAAACAGAGATATTATGAGATGGGGAACAGAGCCAGCCGCCTGTTAGCTTTCCAACTTCATAAAGCTCAGGCTAATCGTTCGGTTCCTAAAATTGTACATCCCATACATAAAAAACTAGTTTCTCATCCAAAGGAAATAGCTGATGCCTTTGCATCATTCTATGACAAGCTATACGAAGAACCAAAATTAAACACACTACATGATAAATCCGAAGCTTTTCTTACTAGTTTAAATTTACCCTCAATATCAGAAGATGAAGCATTGCAGATGACATCAGATATCACGGAAACTGAAATACAGGAAGCCATAAAAATACTAAAAAACAAC
>CAKAOJ020000458.1:87500-97500 GCA_916701645.2 Sebastolobus alascanus
GCTCACCTGTCGGTCTCTCTACCTGTCTACCTGTCTCTCTGCTCACCTGTCGGTCTCTCTACCTGTCTGTCTGCTCACCTGTCGGTCTCTCTACCTGTCTCTCTGCTCACCTGTCTCTCTGCTCACCTGTCGGTCCCTCTACCTGTCTCTACCTGTCTCTCTGCTCACCTGTCGGTCCCTCTACCTGTCTCTACCTGTCTCTCTGCTCACCTGTCGGTCTCTCTACCCCTCTACCTGTCTCTCTGCTCACCTGTCGGTCTCTCTACCTGTCTACCTGTCTCTCTGCTCACCTGTCGGTCCCTCTACCTGTCTCTACCTGTCTCTCTGCTCACCTGTCGGCCTCTCTACCTGTCTCTCTGCTCACCTGTCGGTCCCTCTACCTGTCTCTCTGCTCACCTGTCGGCCCCTCTACCTGTCTCTACCTGTCTCTCTGCTCATCTGTCGGCCCCTCTACCTGTCTCTCTGCTCACCTGTCGGCCCCTCTACCTGTCTCTACCTGTCTCTACCTGTCTCTCTGCTCACCTGTCGGTCCCTCTACCTGTCTCTACCTGTCTCTACCTGCCTCTCTGCTCACCTGTCGATCCCTCTACCTGTCTCTCTGCTCACCTGTCGGTCTCTCTACCTGTCTCTCTATTCACCTGTCGGCCCCTCTACCTGTCTCTACCTGTCTCTCTATTCACCTGTCGGCCCCTCTACCTGTCCCTACCTGTCTCTCTGCTCACCTGTCGGTCTCTCTACCTGTCTCTACCTGTCTCTCTGCTCACCTGTCGGTCTCTCTACCTGTTTACCTGTCTCTCTGCTCACCTGTCGGCCCCTCTACCTGTCTCTACCTGTCTCTCTGCTCACCTGTCGGCCCCTCTACCTGTCTCTACCTGTCTCTCTATTCACCTGTCGGCCCCTCTACCTGTCCCTACCTGTCTCTCTGCTCACCTGTCGGTCCCTCTACCTGTCTCTACCTGCCTCTCTGCTCACCTGTCGATCCCTCTACCTGTCTCTCTGCTCACCTGTCGGTCTCTCTACCTGTCTCTCTATTCACCTGTCGGCCCCTCTACCTGTCTCTACCTGTCTCTCTATTCACCTGTCGGCCCCTCTACCTGTCCCTACCTGTCTCTCTGCTCACCTGTCGGTCTCTCTACCTGTCTCTACCTGTCTCTCTGCTCACCTGTCGGTCTCTCTACCTGTTTACCTGTCTCTCTGCTCACCTGTCGGCCCCTCTACCTGTCTCTACCTGTCTCTCTGCTCACCTGTCGGCCCCTCTACCTGTCTCTACCTGTCTCTCTATTCACCTGTCGGCCCCTCTACCTGTCCCTACCTGTCTCTCTGCTCACCTGTCGGTCCCTCTACCTGTCTCTACCTGTCTCTCTGCTCACCTGTCGGCCCCTCTACCTGTCTCTACCTGTCTCTCTGCTCACCTGTCGGCCCCTCTACCTGTCCCTACCTGTCTCTCTGCTCACCTGTCGGTCTCTTTACCTGTCTCTACCTGTCTCTCTGCTCACCTGTCGGTCTCTCTACCTGTCTACCTGTCTCTCTGCTCACCTGTCGGCCCCTCTACCTGTCTCTACCTGTCTCTCTGCTCACCTGTCGGCCCCTCTACCTGTCTACCTGTCTCTCTGCTCACCTGTCGGTCTCTCTACCTGTCTCTACCTGTCTCTCTGCTCACCTGTCGGCCTCTCTACCTGTCTCTACCTGTCTCTCTGCTCACCTGTCGGCCCCTCTACCTGTCTCTACCTGTCTCTCTGCTCACCTGTAGGCCCCTCTACCTGTCTCTCTGCTCACCTGTCGGTCTCTCTACCTGTCTACCTGTCTCTCTGCTCACCTGTCGGTCCCTCTACCTCACTCTACCTGTCTCTCTGCTCACCTGTCGGTCTCTCTACCTGTCTCTCTGCACACCTGTCGGTCTCTCTACCTGTCTACCTGTCTCTCTGCACACCTGTCGGTCCCTCTACCTGTCTCTACCTGTCTCTCTGCTCACCTGTCGGCCCCTCTACCTGTCTCTACCTGTATCCTGCTCACCTGTCGGCCCCTCTACCTGTCTGTCCTCAGACCCGTCCATGCCTGACTCTGAGAGAAACAAGATAGCCATCGGAGCCTCTGGACTGATCCTGGGTCTGACCTTATCTCTGGCTGGTTTCATCTACTACAAGAGGAAGGCCCGAGGTGAGAACACTACACCTGATTCAAAACCAGTTCAGACCAGTTGATACCGGTCCGAAGGTTCCGACCTCTCTGGACCAGGTTGATCAGAGTCTGAATGTAGTGAAACCCGGCTCTGCTTCTCTAAAACAACCCTGTACTGAAGGTGTTCATATTTCTGTAGTCCAGTTGTGATGATGTGGATTTGAGTTGACCCGGTCCTCGTCTCTTCTTGTCTTTAATCCAGGAAGGATTCTGGTTCCCACTAACTGAACCTGGACCTGGTCCTGGTCCTGGTCCTGGTCCTGGTCCTGGTCCTGGTCCTGGTCCTGGACCTGGTCCTGGTCCTGGTCCTGGACCTGGTCCTGGTCCTGGACCTGGTCCTGGTCCTGTAGCTGTTGCAGCTGCTGCTTCAACCTGCTTCCTGTGTTTCCAGCAGACTGTCAGTGCTGCCACCTGCTGGACTGGCTGAACACCTGATTCTCTGATGATCTTTCCTCAGCTGGTCTAAACCCTGAACCAGGACCGCGGTCTTTACTCTGACAGTCCTGGATCAGGTTTAGTCTGGACTCTGCTTCATCTACATGTCATATGATGCTTTACTGTGTGAAATCAATATTAACTCTGTTTTTAAATCAAATATAATCCAGATATTTAAATGATTCGGGGCTCGTAGGTTGTGTGATTGTTATTCTAAGAGAGAAGTGAATGTTCACCTCACTTCACTAGTCGGACCGCCGGTATCATCTGGGTTCATTCTCTCTAGACGGAGCTCGTTTCCATGGTTACCAACAACATGTCCTCCATCATCCAGGGAAGAAATAACCTCTGTAGCTGATTTAATATCAATAAACAGATCAAAACGATGCTGAAATAACTACATAATGATGCAGATTAGTAAAAAGTCTGAATTCATGCTTTGTCAGGTCTGTTACCATGACGACAAGCAGACACCTGTTAAAATGCTTGTTTTCTGAATGGAGTCTGGTTGGATCAGGACCAGGCTGTAACAGCTGCTCCATCAACATGACTTCATCTAGAGACTAGCGTTACGTGGATCACGTCTACTCACCTCCACGCTGTGTGAAAAGTTAACTTGGCTCTTAGTGTGAACGCATCATTAGATTTATATATTTTTACTGGAGTGAAACGTTTTAACCACAATAAACCATCAGAAAACTCTCTGTGGATTCATTGATCAAATATTAATAAACAGGAAGTATCACATCTATAATGATCCATGTCTAATAACTGAGTTACTCTCCAACACTTTATATTTCTATTAATATTACACTGTATTTATTTACTCACATGCATCACTGATGATATAAACCCATCACTAGTTTTACACCAGCTTCCACTCATTATATAGATATTAATTTATACATATTAATCATTATTATTAAGTCTACCATTAATTATAAACCCATCACTAGTTGACACCAGCTTCAACTCATTATATACATATTAATTTATACATATTAATCAATTTTATTAGGTCTACCATTAGTTCTAAACCCAACTCTAATTATTCATGAATTTTTCATATATTTAAGGCTCATTGTTTTTATTTAAAACCTGTTGTACCTTAATTCCATCATAAAACAGTAGGAGGTTGATTCTTCAACTTCATTTAATTTAATTTTATCATTTATAATTTCACTACAATTTAATTTTGTAAATAGTTCTGAAATTATATTTGAAGCTAAGACAGTGCTAGCAGCTCGTTAGCTCGGCCCGCTAAGACAATGCTAACAGCTCGTTAGCTCTGTGTTGAAGCTCTGACTTTTTTTTTTTTTAACATATTATACTCTGACTTTTTTTTTACATATTATACTCCTACTTGTTTTTTGACATATTATACTATGACTTTTTTTTTACATATTATACTCTGATTTTTTTTCCACATATTATACTCTTACTTGTTTTTTAACATATTATACTCTGACTTTTTTTTCCACATATTATACTTTGACTTTTTTTTATATATATTATACTATGACTTTTTTTTTTTACATATTATACTCTGATTTTTTTTCCACATATTATACTCTTACTTGTTTTTTGACATATTATACTCTTGACTTTTTTTTCCACATATTATACACTGACTTTTTCCCACATTTTATACTCTGACTTTTTTTTGTTACATATTATACTCTGACTTTTTTTTTGACATATTATACTATGACTTTTTTTTTTACATATTATACTCTGAAATTTTTTTTTATATATTATACTATGACTTTTTTTTCCACATTTTATACTCTGACTTTTTTTTCCACATATTATACTCTGACTTTTTTTCCACATATTATACTATGACTTTTTTTTCCACATATTATACGATGACTTTTTTTAACATATTATACTGACTTTTTTTTCCAAATATTATACGATGACTTTTTTTTTTAACATATACTATGACTTTTTTTTTTATATATTATACTATGACTTTTTTTAAAATATATTATACTATGACTTGTTTTTTAACATATTTTACTCTGACTTTTTTTTCCACATATTATTCTTTGACTTTTTTTTAATATATATTATACTATGACTTGTTTTTTAACATATTATACTATGACTTTTTTTTCCACATATTATACTTTGACTTTTTTTTTTTATATATTATACTATGACTTTTTTTTTGACATATTATACACTGACTTTTTTCCACACTTTTAGAAAGTTCTGTTTCTTGTTGTGGTTTGTGTTCAAGCAGCGGGAGCTTTAAAAGACCAATATGTCACAAATTTACTGTAATAAATCACAAAATGACCATGATGTGTCATCGGAGATTAAGTTAACACGCCGAGTTCCTCTGCAGAACAAAGTGAAGCAGCTCCGTCAAACATTCACTGCAAACTGAACTTTCTTTGTTCCCTTCTTAAATATTCTCAGAGGATTTTTGTTTTTTAACCTGAACACCAGAGATTTTTTTTTTTTTATGTTGTAGCAGCTCAGTTTTAAAGCTAGAGTGAAGATCCTGGTATCATAGTAAACTAGAGTACAGAAACTAGTTACTAGTTAATAAATATATATATATATATATATATATATACATATATATATATATATATATTGTTTATTGTAGTGGAGGAGAAGTAGGAAGTAACAGAAAATGTAAATACTTATGTACAAGTACCTCAAAATTGTACTTACACACAGTACTTAAGTAAATGTACTTAGTTACTTTCAACACAGAAAATGGTGACGTTTCTCGTGAGGTTTTGGGAGAGTAGCTGCTCCAATGGGAGACTCTGTCGTCACTGGTCAGAGTCTACACCTGGTCGGATAGCAGCGGCTAGAGGCTAGGTGGCTAACCACAGTAGCATTATCACTAGAGGAGGCAGCAGAAGAGCTAACAGCTAACAGCTACACAGCGAACAGCATTTAAAGGATCACAGAGTGTTTGAAAGGGAGCTTGCAGTGAGAGCTGCAGCAGATCTAGAGTTAGCAGCAGTCTACACATGTCTGACGGATAATTAACATCTGTAATGAACTATAGAACTAAAGTAACCGGGTTGTTTTAGAGCAGCTAAACAACGCTACCAACAACACAGACACGCTGCAAACCGGAAATGACACAAGACGCTTACCGCTGTACGTCATCACGTCCTCACGTCGTCACCAGAGGAAGGAAACTGCTGGCTCTTAATTTATGCATTCTGTCTGTCACATGTTCTGCCAGCCAGCAGGGGGCGACTCCTCTCTTCTCCTGTTCTGTTCTCCTCCTCTGTTCTCCTCCTCTCTTCTCCTGTTCTCCTCCTCTCTTCTCCTCCTCTCTTCTCCTCCTCTGTTCTCCTGTTCTGTTCTCCTCCTCTGTTCTCCTCCTCTGTTCTCCTCCTCTGTTCTCCTCCTCTGTTCTCCTCCTCTCTTCTCCTCCTCTGTTCTCCTCCTCTCCTCCTCTCCTCCTCTGTTCTCCTCCTCTGTTCTCCTGTTCTGTTCTCCTCCTCTGTTCTCCTCCTCTGTTCTCCTCCTCTGTTCTCCTCCTCTCTTCTCCTCCTCTGTTCTCCTCCTCTCCTCCTCTCCTCCTCTGTTCTCCTCCTCTGTTCTCCTGCTCTGTTCTCCTGTTCTGTTCTCCTCCTCTGTTCTCCTCCTCTGTTCTCCTGCTCTGTTCTCCTCCTCTGTTCTCCTCCTCTGTTCTCCTGTTCTGTTCTCCAGCTCTGTTCTCCTCCTCTGTTCTCCTCCTCTGTTCTCCTCCTCTGTTCTCCTCCTCTGTTCTCTGTTCTCCTCTGTTCTCCTCCTCTGTTCTCCTCCTCTCTGCATTTATCACCTCAGGAAACAATAGAAATAAATATATATATATATATATATATATATATATATATACACATATATATATATATATATATATACACTGTATAAGGGCTGTTTTTTATCTGTTCTAAATGAACCTTAAAGGGAGATTTGTCAAGTATTTAATACTCTTATCAACATGGGAGTGGACAAATATGCTGCTTTATGTAAATGTATGTATTTATTTATTATTATTATTCTTTATTTATCTGCCTCACATTTATTTATTGTTTTTATTTAATTTTTTTTAATTATTTATTATTATTTCAGTTACTTTTTTGTTTTATTTTTTATATATATATAAATACGGTATATGTGTGTATATGGAGCTCATTTTAATGTACGTATTTTCATCATCAATTATGTGTCCAATATATTAATTATTTAAGTAATTAGTCGATTGATCAACTAGTTGAATTGACCATTATAGTCTATTAATGACTGTTTATTGGGGCTTTGGTACATAAACACATTTATATAATAGATTTTAAATGAAAGAAAAAATAATGATGTCTTCCAATGTTGTTTTTTCAGCAGAAATAATCTATTAATAATTAAATAAAAGTTTAATTAAATATTTTTACCTTCCTAAATTAATTTTTTAAGCACAAATACCAAAACTTCACTGGCTACAGCTTCAGTTTGTCAACAATAAACAGAATATGTTGGGAGTCCAAAACTCTGTTTACAATGATAGAAAACAGAGAAAATCTGAATATCGTCATAAAGCAACTGATTAACATTTTCCTGAAGAAAGACTGTTGACAATTAATTTACCGGCAACTAATCAATGAACTGGTAATTTCAGCCCTAATAACCAGATTACAGGAACATTCTTAGGAAATTAAAGATGAAACATTGAAGTGTTTGAATTATTTAGACACGCGGTTCTAGATTATCTGAGTTGAAGAGTAATAACTTCATAGATTAAATCTGTGTTTCCATCACATGGAGAAGGTGAAGTGTTTCTTACAGCGGTCACAGCAGTACGGTTTCTCTCCGCTGTGAGTCCTCACATTGGACTGTGTGAGGAACGTTTTTAACCCTAACCCTAAACCCCCCCCCCCCCCCGGAGAAGACCTTCTACCCCCCCCCCCCCATGAACACACGGAGTCTTCATCGGTCTTCCTGTATCTTTATTAGAAAGAGGAATCTGATCATCTTCACTAACAGTAACGTTGGTCCTAAAAACTAAAAACAAACGATGATGGAGGGACGGTGAAAGGAATCATGGGAAATGTAGGAATTAAAAAAGGTTTAAAAAAAACATGGTGTGGTTTCACTAAAAGAAGTCGAGGTCGTCTGGAGCGTCCAGGTCTCTGTACTCGATGATGGACCGCGGGTCTCCTCGAACGCCCCTGCACACACACACAGAGAGAGAGAGAGAGAGAGAGAGAGAGAGAGAGAGAGAGAGAGAGAGAGAGAGAGAGAGAGAGAGAGAGAGAGAGAGAGAGAGAGAGAGAGAGAGAGAGAGAGAGAGAGAGAGAGAGAGAGAGAGAGAGAGAGAGAGAGAGAGAGAGAGAGAGAGAGAGAGAGATACAGACAATCAATACAGAATCAATAGGTTCTGTTGCTCCTTCACATCCTGAGTTTCTCACACACAACACAACGTTCTCGTCACCGATCGTCTTCTCCCGATCAGCCAATCAGGTCGATCATTAAGTCATCGCAGACTATTCTGATTATTGATTAATCAGTTTGAGTCTGAACTCTCCGACTGCAGCTTGTTAAATGTGAATATGTTTTGGTTTTACAGTGAACTGAAGATCTTTGAGACATCCGAGGACGAAACACTGATCAACATTTTACAGACAGAACAACTAATCAATGAGTAGGAAATAATCCACAGATCAATAGACAATGAAGATCATCGATAGCTGCAGCGCTGCAACATTTAAAAGATGGAGAGGCACCGATGTGTTAAGCTGAAGGAGAACCGGAGGGGGGCGAGGCTACGCTTCCACGCCGCCGCCATTATCAGCTGTAATAATAATAACTTTATTTCTATATCACCTTTCAGAACTAGCGTTACAAAGTGCTTCATCATCACTCTACCTGTTGTTTCTCTGTTTCCCAGGAAACCCTCCTCCTCCTCCTCCGCCGCCTAAATGACCTCTGAAGTTGTCATAGTTACCACGCCCCGCCCCAAACTGGTTGGGGGGGAAGGGAAGTCCGCCGCCTGCAACACAGATACACAGATAACAACATCTCACTGTCAGTGAGTTACTTTATAACGATGTGTTTGAGTGCAGCATCAGACTGTGGGAATCCTGAGCGCTTCATCTGGAGCTTTTATACAGAGTTCATTATTATATGCATGAGTGTGTGTGTGTGTGTGTGTGTGTGTGTGTGTGTGTGTGTGTGTGGTACCAGGGAAGCCGGGCATGGGGGGTCTGACTCCAGGAGGATATCCCAGAAGGCTTTGCTGCTGTGGCGACTGACCAGGAAATCCTTGCATACCAGGGGGCGTGGCTAAAAGAGAGAGAGAGAGAGATGGTGATAAAAAAATCCTACATTTCCCAGAATGCCTCTCTGAGCTCCTGAACGTGTCGGGTCACCTTGTGCCGGCGGTGGGAGGGGCTTGTTCTCCGGCAGAGCGGGCCTCTTGGCGTCCAGCAGGAAGTTGTTGAAGAACACGACTTCCTGTCTGACGGCGGACACTTTGTCTCCGTGTTTGTTCAGGATGTGTTTACGAACAAACTCCGGAGCCTGGACGACGACAACCAGTGTTACCACGGTAACCACACAGTCGGGCTGAACACACACACACACACACGCACACGCACACGCAGGTGGACTCACCTTGAACTTCTTCCCGCTCAGAGGACAGAGCCACTTGTCTTTACTGAGCTCCTGAGCGTTGGCAGACAGAAACTTCTCCACCTGGATTATAAAACACATTTATCTGTTTCAGTCTATGTGGAAGTTACAGGAAGTCACCGCTTTTATTGTGGTAGTCTGAGTAACAGGACTGGGAGGATCCACCTACCTCCTGATTCCACGTTATCACCACACCTGGGCGCTGATTCAGTATTTATACTGATTGTTGTTAACTTCTTTACCTCGAGACCATGAAGGCAACAAGATGAATCAGACTTTTACTTTGAAAATCTCTAAATGAATCCAGTAAAAATGTTCGATTTGATTTTATCCGTCAACCAAAACAAACCTCAGGAAGTATAAAACGTTGGGGGGTCGTCGTGGATACGACCTGCACCCTCACATGTTAAATCCAGCGTGGTAAACACTACACATCCAGTAAAGGATGGAAACACTTTGGGTTTCACACATTGCAGGAAAAGCAGAGCTAGACATCACGGCTAAAGCTGCATGCTAACTCTGTCACGGACAGGAAACGTTATCGTATCGCGGTAACGTGCGGTCCAGCCGGCCGTCGCTCTCGTCTCCGTGGTCAAATGGGCCGACGCTACAACTGTAGAGCACCCATATACTGACATTTCTGTTAAATGCATTGAAACGGCCCCGATGGAGCTGACCATGGATGGATAAAGAGAACGGAGCTGACGGGAGAGCTAGAGACGGACTTGGAGAAGTTAGAGGA
>CAKAOJ020000458.1:105000-172500 GCA_916701645.2 Sebastolobus alascanus
ACTGCTCAGAGTTATCCCGTCTCACTGCTCAGAGTTATCCCGTCTCACTGCTCAGAGTTATCCCGTCTCACTGCTCAGAGTTATCCCGTCTCACTGCTCAGAGTTATCCCGTCTCACTGCTCAGATTTATCGTGTCTCACTGCTCAGCTTTATCCCGTCTCACTGCTCAGAGTTATCCCGTCTCACTGCTCAGAGTTATCCCGTCTCACTGCTCAGAGTTATCCCGTCTCACTGCTCAGAGTTATCCCGTCTCACTGCTCAGAGTTATCCCGTCTCACTGCTCAGTTATCCCGTCTCACTGCTCAGATTTATCGTGTCTCACTGCTCAGCTTTATCCCGTCTCACTGCTCAGATTTATCGTGTCTCACTGCTCAGATTTATCCCGTCTCACTGCTCAGATTTATCCCGTCTCACTGCTCAGAGTTATCCCGTCTCACTGCTCAGATTTATCGTGTCTCACTGCTCAGCTTTATCCCGTCTCACTGCTCAGATTTATCCCGTCTCACTGCTCAGATTTATCGTGTCTCAATGCTCAGAGTTATCCCGTCTCACTGCTCAGATTTATCGTGTCTCACTGCTCAGCTTTATCCCGTCTCACTGCTCACTTTTATCCCGTCTCACTGCTCAGATTTATCCCGTCTCACTGGTCAGAGTTATCCCGTCTCACTGCTCAGAGTTATCCCGTCTCACTGCTCAGAGTTATCCCGTCTCACTGGTCAGATTTATCCCGTCTCACTGGTCAGATTTATCCCGTCTCACAGCTCAGTTTTATCCCGTCTCACTGGTCAGAGTTATCCCGTCTCACTGCTCAGAGTTATCCCGTCTCACTGCTCAGTTATCCCGTCTCACTGCTCAGCTTTATCGTGTCTCACTGCTCAGCTTTATCCCGTCTCACTGCTCAGATTTATCCCGTCTCACTGCTCAGATTTATCGTGTCTCAATGCTCAGAGTTATCCCGTCTCACTGCTCAGATTTATCGTGTCTCACTGCTCAGCTTTATCCCGTCTCACTGCTCACTTTTATCCCGTCTCACTGCTCAGATTTATCCCGTCTCACTGCTCAGAGTTATCCCGTCTCACTGCTCAGAGTTATCCCGTCTCACTGGTCAGATTTATCCCGTCTCACTGGTCAGATTTATCCCGTCTCACAGCTCAGTTTTATCCCGTCTCACTGGTCAGAGTTATCCCGTCTCACTGCTCAGAGTTATCCCGTCTCACTGCTCAGTTATCCCGTCTCACTGCTCAGATTTATCCCGTCTCACCGCTCAGATTTATCCCGTCTCACAGCTCAGTTTTATCCCGTCTCACTGCTCAGTTATCCCGTCTCACTGCTCAGTTATCCCGTCTCACTGCTCAGTTATCCCGTCTCACTGCTCAGATTTATCCCGTCTCACTGCTCAGATTTATCGTGTCTCACTGCTCAGCTTTATCCCGTCTCACTGCTCAGATTTATCGTGTCTCACTGCTCAGCTTTATCCCGTCTCACTGCTCAGTTATCCCGTCTCACTGCTCAGTTATCCCGTCTCACTGCTCAGAGTTATCCCGTCTCACTGCTCAGATTTATCGTGTCTCACTGCTCAGCTTTATCCCGTCTCACTGCTCAGATTTATCCCGTCTCACTGCTCAGATTTATCGTGTCTCACTGCTCAGCTTTATCCCGCCTCACTGCTCAGAGTTATCCCGTCTCACTGCTCAGAGTTATCCCGTCTCACTGCTCAGATTTATCGTGTCTCACTGCTCAGCTTTATCCCGTCTCACTGCTCAGATTTATCGTGTCTCACTGCTCAGATTTATCGTGTCTCAATGCTCAGATTTATCGTGTCTCACTGCTCAGATTTATCGTGTCTCACTGCTCAGATTTATCCCGTCTCACTGCTCAGAGTTATCCCGTCTCACTGCTCAGATTTATCGTGTCTCACTGCTCAGATTTATCCCGTCTCACTGCTCAGATTTATCCCGTCTCACTGCTCAGAGTTATCCCGTCTCACTGCTCAGTTATCCCGTCTCACTGCTCAGATTTATCGTGTCTCACTGCTCAGCTTTATCCCGTCTCACTGCTAAGATTTATCCCGTCTCACTGCTCAGATTTATCGTGTCTCACTGCTCAGCTTTATCCCGTCTCACTGCTCAGTTATCCCGTCTCACTGCTCAGATTTATCGTGTCTCACTGCTCAGCTTTATCCCGTCTCACTGCTCAGATTTATCGTGTCTCACTGCTCAGATTTATCCCGTCTCACTGCTCAGATTTATCCCGCCTCACTGCTCAGTTATCCCGTCTCACTGCTCAGTTATCCCGTCTCACTGCTCAGATTTATCGTGTCTCACTGCTCAGCTTTATCCCGTCTCACTGCTCAGATTTATCCCGTCTCACTGCTCAGATTTATCGTGTCTCACTGCTCAGCTTTATCCCGCCTCACTGCTCAGAGTTATCCCGTCTCACTGCTCAGAGTTATCCCGTCTCACTGCTCAGATTTATCGTGTCTCACTGCTCAGATTTATCCCGTCTCACTGCTCAGATTTATCCCGTCTCACTGCTCAGATTTATCGTGTCTCACTGCTCAGCTTTATCCCGTCTCACTGCTCAGAGTTATCCCGTCTCACTGCTCAGAGTTATCCCGTCTCACTGCTCAGAGTTATCCCGTCTCACTGCTCAGAGTTATCCCGTCTCACTGCTCAGAGTTATCCCGTCTCACTGCTCAGATTTATCCCGTCTCACTGCTCAGATTTATCGTGTCTCACTGCTCAGCTTTATCCCGTCTCACTGCTCAGATTTATCCCGTCTCACTGCTCAGATTTATCGTGTCTCAATGCTCAGAGTTATCCCGTCTCACTGCTCAGATTTATCGTGTCTCACTGCTCAGCTTTATCCCGTCTCACTGCTCACTTTTATCCCGTCTCACTGCTCAGATTTATCCCGTCTCACTGCTCAGAGTTATCCCGTCTCACTGCTCAGAGTTATCCCGTCTCACTGCTCAGAGTTATCCCGTCTCACTGCTCAGTTATCCCGTCTCACTGGTCAGATTTATCCCGTCTCACTGGTCAGATTTATCCCGTCTCACAGCTCAGTTTTATCCCGTCTCACTGGTCAGAGTTATCCCGTCTCACTGCTCAGAGTTATCCCGTCTCACTGCTCAGTTATCCCGTCTCACTGCTCAGATTTATCCCGTCTCACCGCTCAGATTTATCCCGTCTCACAGCTCAGTTTTATCCCGTCTCACTGCTCAGTTATCCCGTCTCACTGCTCAGTTATCCCGTCTCACTGCTCAGTTATCCCGTCTCACTGCTCAGATTTATCCCGTCTCACTGCTCAGATTTATCGTGTCTCACTGCTCAGCTTTATCCCGTCTCACTGCTCAGAGTTATCGTGTCTCACTGCTCAGCTTTATCCCGTCTCACTGCTCAGTTATCCCGTCTCACTGCTCAGTTATCCCGTCTCACTGCTCAGATCGTGTCTCAATGCTCAGATTTATCGTGTCTCACTGCTCAGATTTATCGTGTCTCACTGCTCAGATTTATCCCGTCTCACTGCTCAGAGTTATCCCGTCTCACTTCTCAGATTTATCGTGTCTCACTGCTCAGATTTATCCCGTCTCACTGCTCAGATTTATCCCGTCTCACTGCTCAGAGTTATCCCGTCTCACTGCTCAGTTATCCCGTCTCACTGCTCAGATTTATCGTGTCTCACTGCTCAGCTTTATCCCGTCTCACTGCTAAGATTTATCCCGTCTCACTGCTCAGATTTATCGTGTCTCACTGCTCAGCTTTATCCCGTCTCACTGCTCAGTTATCCCGTCTCACTGCTCAGATTTATCGTGTCTCACTGCTCAGCTTTATCCCGTCTCACTGCTCAGATTTATCGTGTCTCACTGCTCAGATTTATCCCGTCTCACTGCTCAGATTTATCCCGCCTCACTGCTCAGTTATCCCGTCTCACTGCTCAGTTATCCCGTCTCACTGCTCAGATTTATCGTGTCTCACTGCTCAGCTTTATCCCGTCTCACTGCTCAGATTTATCCCGTCTCACTGCTCAGATTTCACTGCTCAGAGTTATCCCGTCTCACTGCTCAGAGTTATCCCGTCTCACTGCTCAGAGTTATCCCGTCTCACTGCTCAGATTTATCGTGTCTCACTGCTCAGCTTTATCCCGTTTCACTGCTCAGATTTATCGTGTCTCACTGCTCAGCTTTATCCCGTCTCACTGCTCAGATTTATCGTGTCTCAATGCTCAGAGTTATCCCGTCTCACTGCTCAGATTTATCGTGTCTCACTGCTCAGCTTTATCCCGTCTCACTGCTCACTTTTATCCCGTCTCACTGCTCAGATTTATCCCGTCTCACTGCTCAGATTTATCCCGTCTCACTGCTCAGAGTTATCCCGTCTCACTGCTCAGAGTTATCCCGTCTCACTGCTCACTTTTATCCCGTCTCACTGCTCAGATTTATCCCGTCTCACTGCTCAGTTATCCCGTCTCACTGCTCAGAGTTATCCCGTCTCACTGCTCAGAGTTATCCCGTCTCACTGCTCAGATTTATCCCGTCTCACTGCTCAGAGTTATCCCGTCTCACTGCTCAGAGTTATCCCGTCTCACTGCTCAGAGTTATCCCGTCTCACTGCTCAGAGTTATCCCGTCTCACTGCTCAGAGTTATCCCGTCTCACTGCTCAGAGTTATCCCGTCTCACTGCTCAGTTATCCCGTCTCACTGCTCAGATTTATCCCGTCTCACTGCTCAGATTTATCGTGTCTCACTGCTCAGCTTTATCCCGTCTCACTGCTCAGATTTATCCCGTCTCACTGCTCAGATTTATCGTGTCTCACTGCTCAGCTTTATCCCGTCTCACTGCTCAGTTATCCCGTCTCACTGCTCAGAGTTATCCCGTCTCACTGCTCAGAGTTATTCCGTCTCACTGCTCAGATTTATCGTGTCTCACTGCTCAGATTTATCGTGTCTCACTGCTCAGCTTTATCCCGTCTCACTGCTCACTTTTATCCCGTCTCACTGCTCAGATTTATCGTGTCTCACTGCTCAGAGTTATCCCGTCTCACTGCTCAGATTTATCCCGTCTCACTGCTCAGATTTATCCCGTCTCACTGCTCACTTTTATCCCGTCTCACTGCTCAGAGTTATCCTGTCTCACTGCTCAGAGTTATCCCGTCTCACTGCTCAGATTTATCCCGTCTCACTGCTCAGAGTTATCCTGTCTCACTGCTCAGAGTTATCCCGTCTCACTGCTCAGAGTTATCCCGTCTCACTGCTCAGAGTTATCCCGTCTCACTGCTCAGAGTTATCCCGTCTCACTGCTCAGATTTATCGTGTCTCACTGCTCAGCTTTATCCCGTCTCACTGCTCAGATTTATCCCGTCTCACTGCTCAGATTTATCGTGTCTCACTGCTCAGCTTTATCCCGTCTCACTGCTCAGATTTATCGTGTCTCACTGTTCAGATTTATCCCGTCTCACTGCTCAGATTTATCGTGTCTCACTGCTCAGAGTTATCCCGTCTCACTGCTCAGAGTTATCCCGTCTCACTGCTCAGAGTTATCCCGTCTCACTGCTCAGAGTTATCCCGTCTCACTGCTCAGAGTTATCCCGTCTCACTGGTCAGAGTTATCCCGTCTCACTGCTCAGATTTATCGTGTCTCACTGCTCAGCTTTATCCCGTCTCACTGCTCAGAGTTATCCCGTCTCACTGCTCAGAGTTATCCCGTCTCACTGCTCAGAGTTATCCCGCCACACTGCTCAGAGTTATCCCGTCTCACTGCTCAGAGTTATCCCGTCTCACTGCTCAGTTATCCCGTCTCACTGCTCAGATTTATCGTGTCTCACTGCTCAGCTTTATCCCGTCTCACTGCTCAGATTTATCGTGTCTCACTGCTCAGATTTATCCCGTCTCACTGCTCAGATTTATCCCGCCTCACTGCTCAGTTATCCCGTCTCACTGCTCAGAGTTATCCCGTCTCACTGCTCAGATTTATCGTGTCTCACTGCTCAGCTTTATCCCGTCTCACTGCTCAGATTTATCCCGTCTCACTGCTCAGATTTATCGTGTCTCACTGCTCAGCTTTATCCCGCCTCACTGCTCAGAGTTATCCCGTCTCACTGCTCAGAGTTATCCCGTCTCACTGCTCAGAGTTATCCCGTCTCACTGCTCAGAGTTATCCCGTCTCACTGCTCAGAGTTATCCCGTCTCACTGCTCAGCTTTATCCCGTCTCACTGCTCAGATTTATCGTGTCTCACTGCTCAGATTTATCCCGTCTCACTGCTCAGATTTATCCCGTCTCACTGCTCAGATTTATCGTGTCTCAATGCTCAGAGTTATCCCGTCTCACTGCTCAGATTTATCGTGTCTCACTGCTCAGCTTTATCCCGTCTCACTGCTCACTTTTATCCCGTCTCACTGCTCAGATTTATCCCGTCTCACTGCTCAGATTTATCCCGTCTCACTGCTCAGAGTTATCCCGTCTCACTGCTCAGAGTTATCCCGTCTCACTGCTCAGAGTTATCCCGTCTCACTGCTCAGTTATCCCGTCTCACTGCTCAGATTTATCGTGTCTCACTGCTCAGATTTATCCCGTCTCACTGCTCAGATTTATCGTGTCTCACTGCTCAGATTTATCCCGTCTCACTGCTCAGATTTATCCCGCCTCACTGCTCAGAGTTATCCCGTCTCACTGCTCAGAGTTATCCCGTCTCACTGCTCAGATTTATCGTGTCTCACTGCTCAGCTTTATCCCGTCTCACTGCTCAGATTTATCCCGTCTCACTGCTCAGATTTATCGTGTCTCACTGCTCAGCTTTATCCCGCCTCACTGCTCAGAGTTATCCCGTCTCACTGCTCAGAGTTATCCCGTCTCACTGCTCAGAGTTATCCCGCCTCACTGCTCAGAGTTATCCCGTCTCACTGCTCAGAGTTATCCCGTCTCACTGCTCAGCTTTATCCCGTCTCACTGCTCAGATTTATCGTGTCTCACTGCTCAGCTTTATCCCGTCTCACTGCTCAGATTTATCCCGTCTCACTGCTCAGATTTATCGTGTCTCAATGCTCAGAGTTATCCCGTCTCACTGCTCAGATTTATCGTGTCTCACTGCTCAGCTTTATCCCGTCTCACTGCTCACTTTTATCCCGTCTCACTGCTCAGATTTATCCCGTCTCACTGCTCAGAGTTATCCCGTCTCACTGCTCAGAGTTATCCCGTCTCACTGCTCAGAGTTATCCCGTCTCACTGCTCAGAGTTATCCCGTCTCACTGGTCAGATTTATCCCGTCTCACTGGTCAGATTTATCCCGTCTCACAGCTCAGTTTTATCCCGTCTCACTGGTCAGAGTTATCCCGTCTCACTGCTCAGAGTTATCCCGTCTCACTGCTCAGTTATCCCGTCTCACTGCTCAGATTTATCCCGTCTCACCGCTCAGATTTATCCCGTCTCACAGCTCAGTTTTATCCCGTCTCACTGCTCAGTTATCCCGTCTCACTGCTCAGTTATCCCGTCTCACTGCTCAGTTATCCCGTCTCACTGCTCAGATTTATCGTGTCTCACTGCTCAGCTTTATCCCGTCTCACTGCTCAGATTTATCGTGTCTCACTGCTCAGATTTATCGTGTCTCACTGCTCAGTTATCCCGTCTCACTGCTCAGTTATCCCGTCTCACTGCTCAGAGTTATCCCGTCTCACTGCTCAGATTTATCGTGTCTCACTGCTCAGCTTTATCCCGTCTCACTGCTCAGATTTATCCCGTCTCACTGCTCAGATTTATCGTGTCTCACTGCTCAGCTTTATCCCGTCTCACTGCTCAGAGTTATCCCGTCTCACTGCTCAGAGTTATCCCGTCTCACTGCTCAGAGTTATCCCGTCTCACTGCTCAGAGTTATCCCGTCTCACTGCTCAGATTTATCGTGTCTCACTGTTCAGATTTATCCCGTCTCACTGCTCAGATTTATCGTGTCTCACTGCTCAGATTTATCGTGTCTCACTGCTCAGAGTTATCCCGTCTCACTGCTCAGTTATCCCGTCTCACTGCTCAGAGTTATCCCGTCTCACTGCTCAGAGTTATCCCGTCTCACTGGTCAGAGTTATCCCGTCTCACTGCTCAGATTTATCGTGTCTCACTGCTCAGCTTTATCCCGTCTCACTGCTCAGAGTTATCCCGTCTCACTGCTCAGAGTTATCCCGTCTCAATGCTCAGATTTATCGTGTCTCACCGCTCAGCTTTATCCCGTCTCATCGCTCAGTTATCCCGTCTCACTGCTCAGAGTTATCCCGTCTCACTGCTCAGAGTTATCCCGTCTCACTGCTCAGTTATCCCGTCTCACTGCTCAGATTTATCGTGTCTCACTGCTCAGCTTTATCCCGTCTCACTGCTCAGAGTTATCCCGTCTCACTGCTCAGAGTTATCCCGTCTCACTGCTCAGTTATCCCGTCTCACCGCTCAGATTTATCCCGTCTCACCGCTCAGATTTATCCCGTCTCACAGCTCAGTTTTATCCCGTCTCACTGGTCAGAGTTATCCCGTCTCACTGCTCAGAGTTATCCCGTCTCACTGCTCAGTTATCCCGTCTCACTGCTCAGATTTATCGTGTCTCACTGCTCAGCTTTATCCCGTCTCACTGCTCAGTTTTATCCCGTCTCACTGCTCAGTTATCCCGTCTCACTGCTCAGTTTTATCCCGTCTCAATGCTCAGTTTGATCCCGTCTCACTGCTCACTTTTATCCCGTACCACTGCTCAGTTTGATCCTGTCTCACTGCTCAGTTTGATCTTGTCTCACTGCTCAGATTTATCCCGTCTCACTGCTCAGTTTGATCCCGTCTCACTGCTCAGATTGATCCTGTCTCACTGCTCAGTTTGATCCCGTCTCACTGCCTGTCTGTCTCTACCTGCGTCCAGCAGCTTGATGATGGGGGGGGCGTGCTCCATGTCCAGCGACAGCTTATCCAGCCAGTTGTTGTCCAGCAGGAAGAGGAAGACGCCCAGCCTGGTTTTGAGGGCGGCCAGAGACTCCGCCTTCCTCGCCGTGATGTCATCGGGGTGGTACTTCGAGCGGAACCACTCCTGGTCTTTGTGCTGGAGGAAGAAGTCCTGCAGCTGCTGGCGTCTGAAGTCCAGTTTGTACTGATTGTAACGCTTCACCGACTCCGTCTCATCAACACTGTCCTCCATGTTCAACAGAAACTCCTAAAGACACACAGACATGAGTATTATTATTAATATTATTATTATTATTATTATTATTATTAATAAAGACACACAGACATTAGTATTATTATTATTATTATTATTATTATTATTATTAATAAAGACACACAGACATGAGTATTATTATTATTATTATTATTATTATTATTATTATTATTAATAAAGACACACAGACATGAGTATTATTATTATTATTATTATTATTATTATTATTATTATTAATAAAGACACACAGACATTATTATTAATATTATTATTAATAGAGACAGACATTATTAATATTATTATTATTATTATTATTATTATTATTATTATTAATAAAGAGACAGACATTATTATTATTATTATTATTATTATTATTATTAATAAAGAGACACAGACATTATTATTATTATTATTATTATTATTATTATTATTATTAATAAAGAGACAGACATTATTTTTAATATTATTATTATTATTATTATTATTATTATTAATAAAGACACACAGACATTATTATTATTATTATTATTAATATTATTATTATTATTATTAATAAAGACACACAGACATGAGTATTATTATTATTATTATTATTATTAATAATAATAGAGACACAGACATTATTATTATTATTATTATTATTATTAATAAAGACACACAGACATGAGTATTATTATTATTATTATTATTATTATTATTAATAAAGAGACAGACATTATTATTAATATTATTATTATTATTATTATTATTATTATTATTATTATTAATAAAGAGACACAGACATTATTATTAATATTATTATTATTATTATTATTATTATTATTATTATTAATAATAATAATAATAATAATAATAAAGAGACACAGACATTATTATTATTATTATTATTATTATTATTATTATTATTATTATTATTAATAGAGAGCCACAGAGCACGTATAAAGGCCGGCTGCTGCTGCTGGACTCACCTTAAAGCTCCTCATGGTGGGAGGACCAGGAGGAGGGAGATCTGGATCCACCATCCCCAACCTGAGAGAGACACTTTATTTAAACCATCACTCCCAGACACGCCGCCACCTTTCTGAGGTTTGTTTTGGTTGACAGATACTGAACGGATATGACGTCACGTCACTCAGACTACCACAATAAAAGCGGTAACTTCCTTCTACCTCCACGTAGACTCAGATGAAGCAGATATATCGATTCTGACATTAAAACATCTGTTTAGAAATCATTAACAAATAAATTGTGATACGTTAGTGAATAATTTGCAGTTGAAAGAACATAATAAATCACAACATGTATCCCATAATAACATCATGTTAAGTGTGGTGATAACATGGTATGTGCCAGGCTGCATCCTGGGTGTTTTCACCAGCTGATGGTGATCTCACCTGCTCTGCAGCGGGTGACCTCCGTGATGAGGGTGAAGGTGAGGGAGGTCGGGATGCCATCCCTGAGGCCCCGCCCCTGGAAACGGAGCCCCGCCTCCTCCTCCTCCTCCTCCTCCTCCTCCGCCTCCTCCTCCGTACGGCATGTCGTAGCGGTACGGCTCCCCGCGGTGGTCGTCCCTGCACATTTCAGACATGAGGGACAGAATGAGGACGTGTGACGTGTTGGGAGGTCAGATAATGCCGTCGCTCACTCACCAGTCTCTCCTCATGCGTTTGTGCTGAGGGCTGATGTGTCGGGGCGGAGAGAAGCGCTCTCTGCGACCACGATCGTAGTCCCGCCTCCTCTCTCTGCCGCGGTCCCAGTCCCTGCACACACACACACACACACATGTAAACACCTCACAGACAGTCAGGATCACCTGCGTGGTCAGGTGAGCTCGTACCTGTCCGGCCAGTCGTCCCTCCTCCTCTCCTCTCTCTCTCTCGACCGCTCCATGTCGCTCCTCTCTCTCCTGAACTTGTCCCGCCTCCTCCTGTCGAACTCGTCATCGCTGTCTCCCATTGGTCTGAAAACACAGCGTCATCAGCCGTCAGCATATTGTTTTATACTAATGCAGAACCTGTGAGGGTTTCTGGACAATATCTGTCATTGTTCTGTGTTGTTCATTGATTTATAATAATAAATATATACATACATTTACATAAAGCAGTATATTTGTCCACCATGTTGATAAAAGGATTAAATACTTGACTAATCTCCCTTTAAGGTTCATTTAGAACAGATAAAACATGTGAGATTAATCACGATTAACGATTTTAATTGACTGACAGCTCTAATAAAAACATATTTGACATATTAAATATTGATTCATTTAATTAAGTGTTTGAAAGTCATTCATTAAATAGTTTAAACATTTTCTAATTAAAACAATCCTAGTTTGACAAATATAAAGTTGTCAAATACTCTCTAAACAAACCACCTAATAATAAGACAGAAACTGGAAAAATACTCTGTTAGAAGTACTATAGTTACCTCTGAGATGTAGTAGAGTAAAAAGTACTATAGTTACCTCTGAGGTGTAGTAGAGTAAAAAGTACTATAGTTACCTCTGAGATGTAGTGGAGTATAAAGTACTATAGTTACCTCTGAGATGTAGTGGAGTATAAAGTACTATAGTTACCTCTGAGATGTAGTGGAGTATAAAGTACTATAGTTACCTCTGAGATGTAGTAGAGTATAAAGTACTATAGTTACCTCTGAGATGTAGTAGAGTATAAAGTACTATAGTTACCTCTGAGGTGTAGTAGAGTATAAAGTACTATAGTTACCTCTGAGATGTAGTAGAGTATAAAGTACTATAGTTACCTCTGTGATGTAGTGGAGTATAAAGTACTGTAGTTACCTCTGAGATGTAGTGGAGTATAAAGTACTACAGTTACCTCTGAGATGTAGTAGAGTATAAAGTAGGAAGTAAAAGTACCTCACATTAGCACTTGAACTGAATCCTTTAACAAACAAACCTGATGTAACGTTAGCAACATGCTAATTAGCCGGTTAGCTTGTGCTAAGCTCTATTAGCATCGGCTCCCTTTAAACTAGCTTCAGTTAAACACACAGTAGCTGCAGGTTAACTCAGATAACACCACATTAAACACAGCGAGCTAAAGCTAACGCTAGCTGTTAGCCGCACAGCAGCTGGACGAAGCTAACGGAGGCTAACTAGCCTGTTAGCATCGGAGCTAACGCAGCTAACCCGGGCTAATATACGCTGCTGCTCGCGTCCGCTTTGATTTCCGGGTCAAAGAAACCTTATTAAAGTGTTTACCTGAGTGTGTGCGGGTTCACCTGGAGCTCTGCCGCCTCGAAACGGACTGATCTGCTCGTCAGCTAACGCAACAACTATCCCGCCGCCAGCCCGAGATCACAACGAGACACCCACACTTCCGGTTACAAGTACTTCCGGGCTGGTTTTTCAGTTTAAAGTGAAAGAAAGTCGCCACCTGGAGGTCAGGAGGGAAACAACAGGTACACATTTTTTTTTTTTTTTAAATTATCTTTTAAAAAAAGATTTTATTAAAGTGGCAGTAGGCAACAATTTTTTGGCATAATTTGGCAAAAATCCCATAATAACCTTTTCAGCATATTGTAATTCAAGTGTTCTGAGAGAAAACTAGACTTCTGCTCCTCCTCATGTCTCTGTTTTCAGGCTTTAGAACAATCTAGCCCGTGACGGCAGACTTTGACCAATCACAGGTCATTTCAGAGAGAGAGAGCGTTCCTATTGGCTGTGCTCCGGTCATGTGACCAGAACTTGGCTTCCTTCAACAGATTTTGCAATGGCGGCAGAGTCACAAACTTTCTCATTTTACAGCTAAACAGTAACTACAAGATGATTCTGAGAACATCTGAGGAGAGAAATAGTCATTACAGTAACAGAATATTGATTCATATCTGATCAGCGCTGCCTAGTTTGACCGTTTGGTCGGAGTTCAGAGTGATTGACAGCCGGCTCTCATAGACTGCAGCTGGGCAGCGGACCTTGTTTTCCTCCGGTAAGTGAAATCCTTCAGATGCCGTTAGGAGCACCGGAGGACACAGTAGGACACAGAGGAACAGGATTTAACTCAGGTTACCTGTTTCATGTTCTACATAGCGGCCGTTTAATAAAAATAACTTTTTTAAATCATATTTGTGCCAATATTGCATACTGCAGCTTTAATCGGCGTTATTATATTCAGTGGTGGAATGTAACTAAGTACATTTAGTACTAAATAATATGAATAATTTATTATAAGAAAGAGTAGAAAGTGAGAGGTGAATATGGATGTGAGGCGTGTCAGTAGTGTGTGGATAATGTAGAGGGAGTATGGAGTTACTGTTGGTCTGTATTATGCAAACAGAGAACAGGTTTGAGGGCAAAACTATCGACACACAATCAAAAAATGTTTTATTGCAAGTCAAATAAATTTGTGATTAAAAATGTATTAATGCGAATCCAACAGTTTAGTTTGCTGTTGAGCTGAACGTCGTGGGCGGGACCTTCGCTGAAAGATGTAAGACACGTTTCTATTGGCCAGTCTTGGTCGGAGTGACAGGCTGAGCTACTTTTCATGCAGCCGGGGAACAATCCGGTGAGAAGTGATGATGAGCAGCGAGGGAGGAGCATACCTCTTAAACCAGAGGTCAGAGGTCAGAGGTCAGCAACATGCAGCTCTTCAGCTCCTCTCCAGTGGCTCCCTGGGGATTTATAAAAATAGAAATGAATAACTGTTCTTTGTTTACATTTCAGTTTTATTTATCATTGTTGTAGGTCTATGGTACGACGGAGTATCAGAGTCACATTGAGGAAAAATAATAAATCTGAGATTTAGAGAATAAAGTCATAATATTATGAAGTTCTAACTTTACGTGTTATTTTCTTTTATCCTGGTAATATTATGACTTTTTTCTCATAAAGTTATGACTTTATTCTCGTTATATTACGACTTTTTTCTCATAAAGTTATGACTTTATTCTCGTTATATTAAGATTTTTTTCTCGTAAAGTTATGACTTTATTCTCATAATATTACGACTTTTTTTCTCGTAAAGTTATTACTTTATTATCATTATATTACGACTTTTTTTCTGCCAGCTGTATGAGGCTCTAATCATGGATATTATTGGCTGTAATTCATCACTTTTATTATCTTCTAATACATAGCCTGTATTCAGGAGATATAGTTACACTTCGTTATACTTTTTTTTCGGACATATTTTTTTACTTTTTTTCGACTTTTTTCTGACTTTTTTTTTAACTTTTTTTACTACATTTTTCTGACTTTTAATTTTTTTCTTAAACTTTTTCGAACATATTTTTTAACTTTCTTCGACACTTTTCTGATTTTTTTTTTTTACTTTTTTTACTACATTTTTCTGACTTTCTTTTTTTTCTTAAACTTTTTTTTCGGATATATTTTTTAACTCTTTTTCCTACATCTTTCTGACTTTTTTTTTCTTTTTTTAACTTTTTTTCCGACATTTATCTGCTTTTTTTTTTTTCTGACTTTTTTTTGTACTTTTTTTCTTACATCTTTCTGACTTTTTTTTTTTTCTTATACTTTTTTTTCGGACATATTCTTAAACTTTTTTTCGAATTTTTTCTGACTTTTTTTTTTACTTTTATTACATTTTTCTGACTTTTAATTTTTTTCTTAAACTTTTTTTTTGAACATATTTTTTAACTTTTTTCGACATTTTTCTGACTTTTTTTTTCTACTTTTTTTCTGACATTTAATTTTTTTCTTAAACTTTTTTTTCGAACATATTTTTTAACTTTCTTCGACATTTTTCAGATTTTTTTTTTTTACTTTTTTTACTACATTTTTCTGACTTTTTTTTTTTCTTAAACTTTTTTTTCGAACATATTTTTTAACTTTCTTCGACATTTTTCTGATTTTTTTTTTTTACTTTTTTTACTACATTTTTCTGACTTTTAATTTTTTTCGTAAACTTTTTTTTCGAACATTTTTTTAACTTTTTTCGACATTTTTCTGACTTTTTTTTCTACTTTTTTTCTGACATTTAATTTTTTTCTTAAACTTTTTTTTTGAACATATTTTTTAACTTTCTTCGACATTTTTCTTATTTTTTTTTTTACTTTTTTTACTACATTTTTCTGACTTTTTTTTTTTCGAACATTTTTTAACTTTTTTCGACATTTTTCTGATTTTTTTTTTTTACCTTTTTACTACATTTTTCTGACTTTTTTTTTTTTTTAAACTTTTTTTTCGGACATATTTTTTAACTTTCGACTTTTTTCAGATTTTTTTTTTTTACTTTTTTTACTACATTTTTCTGACTTTTTTTTTTTCTTAAACTTTTTTTTCGATCAGATTTTTTTATCTTTTTTCGACATTTTTCTGACTTTTTTTTTTTTACTTTTTTTACTACATTTTTCTGACTTTTAATTTTTTTCTTAAACTTTTTTTTTGAACATATTTTTTAACTTTCTTCGACATTTTTCAGATTTTTTTTTTCTAATTTTTTTGCTACATTTTTCTGACTTTTTTTTTTCTTAAACTTTTTTTTCGAACATATTTTTTAAACTTTTTCGACATTTTTCTGACTTTTTTTTTCTACTTTTTTTCTGACATTTAATTTTTTTCTAAACTTTTTTTTCGAACATATTTTTTAACTTTCTTCGACATTTTTCTTATTTTTTTTTTACTTTTTTTACTACATTTTTCAGTTTTTTTTTTTTTCTTCACTTTTTTTTTCGGCCATATTTTTTTACTTTTTTTCGACCTTTTTCTGACTTTTTTCTTTACTTTTTTTACTACATTTTTCTTTTAATTTTTTTCTTAAACTTTTTTTTCAAACATATTTTTTAACTTTCTTCGACATTTTTCTGACTTTTTTTTTCTACTTTTTTTCTGACATTTAATTTTTTTCTTAAACTTTTTTTTCGAACATATTTTTTAACTTTTTTCGACATTTTTCTGATTTTTTTTTTTTACCTTTTTACTACATTTTTCTGACTTTTAATTTTTTTCGTAAACTTTTTTTAGAACATATTTTTTAACTTTTTTCGACATTTTTCTGACTTTTTTTTTCTACTTTTTTTCTGACATTTAATTTTTTTCTTAAACTTTTTTTTCGAACATATTTTTTAACTTTCTTCGACATTTTTCAGATTTTTTTTTTTTACTTTTTTTACTACATTTTTCTGACTTTTTTTTTTTCTTAAACTTTTTTTTCGAACATATTTTTTAACTTTCTTCGACATTTTTCTGATTTTTTTTTTTTACTTTTTTTACTACATTTTTCTGACTTTTAATTTTTTTCGTAAACTTTTTTTTCGAACATTTTTTTAACTTTTTTCGACATTTTTCTTATTTTTTTTTTTACTTTTTTTACTACATTTTTCTGACTTTTTTTTTTTCGAACATTTTTTAACTTTTTTCGACATTTTTCTGATTTTTTTTTTTTACCTTTTTCTACATTTTTCTGACTTTTTTTTTTTTTTAAACTTTTTTTTCGGACATATTTTTTAACTTTCGACTTTTTTCAGATTTTTTTTTTTTACTTTTTTTACTACATTTTTCTGACTTTTTTTTTTCTTAAACTTTTTTTTCGATCAGATTTTTTTATCTTTTTTCGACATTTTTCTGACTTTTTTTTTTTTACTTTTTTTACTACATTTTTCTGACTTTTAATTTTTTTCTTAAACTTTTTTTTTGAACATATTTTTTAACTTTTTTCGACATTTTTCTGATTTTTTTTTTTTACCTTTTTACTACATTTTTCTGACTTTTAATTTTTTTCGTAAACTTTTTTTAGAACATATTTTTTAACTTTTTTCGACATTTTTCGGACCTTTTTTTTCTACTTTTTTTCTGACATTTAATTTTTTTCTTAAACTTTTTTTTCGAACATATTTTTTAACTTTCTTCGACATTTTTCTTATTTTTTTTTTTTTACTTTTTTTACTACATTTTTCTGACTTTTTTTTTTAAAACTTTTTTTTCGAACATATTTTTTAACTTTTTTCGACATTTTTCTGATTTTTTTTTATTACCTTTTTACTACATTTTTCTGACTTTTAATTTTTTTCTTAAACTTTTTTTTCGAACATATTATTTAACTTTCTTCGACATTTTTCAGATTTTTTTTTTTTTACTTTTTTAACTACATTTTTCTGACTTTTTTTTTTTTTCTTAAACTTTTTTTTCGGACATATTTTTTTACTTTTTTCGACATTTTTCTGACTTTTTTTTCTACTTTTTTTCTGACATTTTTCTTACTTTTTTTTTCTTCGGACATTTTTTTTAAAACTTTAAAACCTTGTTTTACCTTTTTCTTATACTTTTTTTTCGGACATATTCTTAAACTTTTTTTCGAATTTTTTCTGACTTTTTTTTTTACTTTTATTACATTTTTCTGACTTTTAATTTTTTTCTTAAACTTTTTTTTTGAACATATTTTTTAACTTTTTTCGACATTTTTCTGACTTTTTTTTTCTACTTTTTTTCTGACATTTAATTTTTTTCTTAAACTTTTTTTTTCGAATATATTTTTTAACTTTCTTCGACATTTTTCTTATTTTTTTTTTTTTACTTTTTTTACTACATTTTTCTGACTTTTTTTTTTAAAACTTTTTTTTCGAACATATTTTTTAACTTTTTTCGACATTTTTCTGATTTTTTTTTATTACCTTTTTACTACATTTTTCTGACTTTTAATTTTTTTCTTAAACTTTTTTTTCGAACATATTATTTAACTTTCTTCGACATTTTTCAGATTTTTTTTTTTTTACTTTTTTAACTACATTTTCTGACTTTTTTTTTTTTTCTTAAACTTTTTTTTCGGACATATTTTTTTACTTTTTTCGACATTTTTCTGACTTTTTTTTCTACTTTTTTTCTGACATTTTTCTTACTTTTTTTTTCTTCGGACATTTTTTTTAAAACTTTAAAACCTTGTGCTGTGGTCTACTGGACTCCATTTTGGATCCCTGACCTGTTGGATTTTTATAACTTCCATTTGTCTCACTTTATCTCACTTTAAGTAAAATTTATTTGTAAAGCACTTTTCACAGAGATAACATCACAAAGAGTTTTTACAAGATCATTATAAAAAAATACAAGACATATATATATATATGATGACCAGACGAGCCACGTGATTAATAACTGACTAAATACAACACAATGCATAGAGAGAAATACATGAATACATGAATACAAGTCATGATCTTCAGTCAGTCACTACTGAACACTAACGCAGCTCTACACACAACAAACAGCCATATCTGTCGAAGAATAACTAATAATAATTAAACCAAATAACAAAAAAAACAAAAAACGAAGCATTCAAATACTGATTTGGAGGTCGATTACCATGGCAACGGTGGAAGCTCCGCAGCATTTGGGTCAGCTCTAGGTACGTATGAATCTGGTCTCTTTGCAGAGAGATTATTATTATCAATGTAAAACAAAGATTATTATTATTAATGTAAAATAAAGATTATTAATATCCATGTAAAATAAAGATTATTAATATAAATGTAAAGTAAAGATTATTATTATTAATGTAAAATAAAGATTATTATTATAAATGTAAAATAAGGATTATTATTATTATTATTATTATTACTATTATTATTATTATTAATGTAAATAAGGATTATTATTATTAATGTAAAATAAATATTATTATTATAAATGTAAAATAAAGATTATTAATATAAATGTAAAATTAAGATTATTAATATAAATGTACACTATATGAACAATGAACAACTACAAAGAAACAAAGACAAACTGCAAAGAGACAAAACACAACTACAAAGAGACAAAAGACAACAACAAAGAGACAAGAGGCAACTACAAAGACACCAAAGACAGCTACAAAGAGACAAACTCCGGGGAGGAGGCAGGAGGAAACCTCTACGCTAGCTCGGCTCTGTAAACTGTTCAGGACGACGTCGCGTGAAGACGTCGTGGACTTTAAGGTTTTCTCACACAGGTCAGAGCTGTACGGTCTCTTTGGTGTTTCTTCAGTTGAGCTGATGTAATGAAGGTTTTGCCACATCGTTCGCACCAGTACGGTTTCTCTCCGGTGTGAAGACGTCGGTGGACCTGTAAGGCAAAGCCTCGGGCAAAAGATGTCCCACAGATGTCACACCAGTACGGTTTCTCTCCGGTGTGAACACGTCGGTGACGGGTGAGAGTATTTTGCCTCGCGAAAGTCATTCCACACTCGTCACAGCTGTACGGTTTCTCTCCAGTATGAAGACTTTTGTGTTTTATGAAATCACCTTGAGCGGCGAAAACTTTCTGACATTGATCACAGCTGTAGGGTTTCTCTCCAGTGTGAATGCGTTGGTGGGTATCAAAGTTTTTCTTGTGAAGGAACGCTGCTCCACATTCTCCACAGCTGAACGGCTTCACTCCGGTGTGAATGCCGGAGTGGATTTTTAGGGAACTTGCTCTCGCAAAAACTTTCCCACACTGGTCACAGCTGTAGGGTTTCTCTCCAGTGTGGACACTCTGGTGTCTTTCAAGGTGATTCTTGCGTTTGAAAGTTTTCTCACACTGGTCACAGCTGTAGGGTTTCTCTCCAGTGTGGACACTCTGGTGTCTTTCAAGGTGAGTCTTGCGTTTGAAAGTTTTCTCACATTCATCACAGCTGTGTAGTTTCACTCCAGTGTGAACACTCTCATGAATCAGTCTCTTTCTTCCTCTCCGTTTCTATAGCAACAGACATACAGACAGAGAGAGAGAGAGAGAGAGAGAGAGAGAGTCAGTGAGACGCCATGGTGGAGCGACCTATCTAGAACAATGAATAACATTTACAGCATGTCAACAAACAAACAGAGCTCAGATCAGTGTCAGAGTCTTCTTTCAGTCATCGATGAGAGTCAGCTAAACATCCCGAAGACTCAAACCATTCAGCTACTACAGCCAGCTGGAGTCGACCTTCAAACAACCTTCATGTTCACGTTGCAATAACTTCACTTGGCCAAAGTCGGCATTTTACACATTATGCAGCTCTGAAACTCTTACAAGTAACCACTGGGACGAGTCTCCTATCTCCCTACAAAGAGACGGAAGACAACTACAAAGAGACGGAAGACAAATACAAAGAGACGGAAGACAACTACAAAGACACGGAAGACAATACAAAGAGACGGAAGACAAATACAAAGAGACGGAAGACAACTACAAAGACACGGAAGACAATACAAAGAGACGCAAGACAAATACAAAGAGACGGAAGACAAATACAAAGAGACGGAAGACAACTACAAATGGATCAAAGACAACTACAAAGACACTGAAGACAACTACAAAGAGACTGAAGACTTTGCAGCCAGACTGAGAGACTCGTAGAAAACTTTTGATCTCATCTAAAACCAACAAAGTCTTTCAAGAGTCCTCAGTCCACCGAGGAACTTTACACTCCAATCTGTAATCCACAACTGGTGGAGAAACCCTTAATGAATGAATCCTCCTCAAACTCCAGCTCCTCTCCTCAAACTCCAGCTCCTCTCCTCAAACTCCGGCTCCTCTCCTCAAACTCAAACTCTAGCTCCTCTCCTTAAACTCCAGCTCCTCTCCTCAAACTCCAGCTCCTCTCCTCAAACTCCGGCTCCTCTCCTCAAACTCCAGCTCCTCTCCTCAAACTCCGGCTCCTCTCCTCAAACTCCGGCTCCTCTCCTCAAACTCAAACTCCAGCTCCTCTCCTCAAACTCCAGCTCCTCTCCTCAAACTCCAGCTCTTCTCCTCAAACTCCAGCTCCTCTCCTCAAACTCCAGCTCCTCTCCTCAAACTCCAGCTCCTCTCCTCAAACTCCAGCTCCTCTCCTCAAACTCCGGCTCCTCTCCTCAAACTCAAACTCCAGCTCCTCTCCTTAAACTCCAGCTCCTCTCCTCAAACTCCAGCTCCTCTCCTTAAACTCCAGCTCCTCTCCTCAAACTCCAGCTCCTCATCTCAAACTCCGGCTCCTCTCCTCAAACTCCAGCTCCTCTCCTTAAACTCCAGCTCCTCTCCTCAAACTCCAGCTCCTCATCTCAAACTCCGGCTCCTCTCCTCAAACTCCGGCTCCTCTCCTCAAACTCCGGCTCCTCTCCTCAAACTCCGGCTCCTCTCCTTAAACTCCGGCTCCTCTCCTCAAACTCCGGCTCCTCTCCTCAAACTCCGGCTCCTCTCCTTAAACTCCGGCTCCTCTCCTCAAACTCCGGCTCCTCTCCTCAAACTCCAGCTCCTCTCCTCAAACTCCAGCTCCTCTCCTCAAACTCCAGCTCCTCTCCTCAAACTCCAGCTCCTCTCCTCAAACTCCGGCTCCTCTCCTCAAACTCCGGCTCCTCTCCTCAAACTCCGGCTCCTCTCCTCAAACTCCAGCTCCTCTCCTCAAACTCCGGCTCCTCTCCTCAAACTCAAACTCCAGCTCCTCTCCTCAAACTCCAGCTCCTCTCCTCAAACTCCGGCTCCTCTCCTCAAACTCCGGCTCCTCTCCTCAAACTCCAGCTCCTCTCCTCAAACTCCAGCTCCTCTCCTCAAACTCCAGCTCCTCTCCTCAAACTCCGGCTCCTCTCCTCAAACTCCTCTCCTCAAACTCCAGCTCCTCTCCTCAAACTCCGGCTCCTCTCTCAAACTCCGGCTCCTCTCCTCAACTCGCTCTCTCTCAAACTCCGGCTCCTCTCCTCAAACTCCAGGCTCCTCTCCTCAAACTCCAGCTCCTCTCTCAAACTCCGGCTCCTCTCCTCAAACTCCGGCTCCTCTCCTCAAACTCCGGCTCCTCTCCTCAAACTCCGGCTCCTCTCACTCAAACTCCGGCTCCTCCCTCAAAACTCCAGCTCCTCTCCTCAAACTCACGCTCCCCTCCTCAAACTCCAGCTCCTCTCCTCAAACTCCGGCTCCATTCCTCAAACTCCAGCTCCTCTCCTCAAACTCCTCTCCTCAAACTCCAGCTCCTCTCCTCAAACTCCGGCTCCTCTCCTCAAACTCCAGCTCCTCTCCTCAAACTCCAGCTCCTTTCCTCAAACTCCAGCTCCTCTCCTCAAACTCCAGCTCCTCTCCTCAAACTCCGGCTCCTCTCCTCAAACTCCGGCTCCTCTCCTCAAACTCAAACTCCAGCTCCTCTCCTTAAACTCCAGCTCCTCTCCTCAAACTCCAGCTCCTCTCCTTAAACTCCAGCTCCTCTCCTCAAACTCCGGCTCCTCTCCTCAAACTCCGGCTCCTCTCCTCAAACTCCAGCTCCTCTCCTTAAACTCCGGCTCCTCTCCTCAATCTCCGGCTCCTCTCCTCAAACTCCGGCTCCTCTCCTCAAACTCCGGCTCCTCTCCTCAAACTCCAGCTCCTCATCTCAAACTCCGGCTCCTCTCCTCAAACTCCAGCTCCTCATCTCAAACTCCGGCTCCTCTCCTCAAACTCCGGCTCCTCATCTCAAACTCCGGCTCCTCTCCTCAAACTCCGGCTCCTCTCCTCAAACTCCAGCTCCTCTCCTTAAACTCCAGCTCCTCTCCTCAAACTCCGGCTCCTCTCCTCAAACTCCGGCTCCTCTCCTCAAACTCCAGCTCCTCTCCTCAAACTCCGGCTCCTTTCCTCAAACTCCAGCTCCTCTCCTCAAACTCCGGCTCCTCTCCTCAAGTAGCTCACTGGAGTCAGATCAGTCTCAATACTCCACAAAGAAAGAACAAAATCACTCAAACCTATTCTTGAATCCTGCACTCCATCGACTAGTTTTACGTAGCTGCCTCTTAGACTGTTTAGTGTGTAAATGTCTCATACTGCCCCCCCCCCACACAGACACACACACCTCTCCTTCAAGAAGCTTCATTTACTGCTCAGTCCGCGCCCAATGATTTCTTCTGCTATACTTCTCTGTGGTTACATGCTCTGTGTGTTAAGGTTTCACTATGGAAGCAGATGTGTCTCAGTTCCCTTTTAGGAAACTCTGTTTATCTTTAGTAGAGTTTGTGCAGGAGAGACATCTCAACTCACTTGAAAATCTCTAAATGAATCCAGTAAAAATGTTTGAGTTTCAGCATGTATGTAGTCAGAGACGTCCTGAAGTCAAATATATCAGGATCATTGTCAGGAATTATTTATTACATTTATTATCCATCAACCCAGAAATCAAAGAATAAAGACATTTCCCTCACAGATAGTGGTATTTTCTTTTTAATTTATAATATTTTATACTTCTGGTGAATATAATCCAATCAATCTTATTTCCATAGATGTATTTTGTATATACAGTTCCCTTTGTTGACACCTTATTTTGAAAAGCGGACGTAGTCCCACGTGTCTACTTCCTCTAACTTCTCCAAGTCCGTCTCTAGCTCTCCCGTCAGCTCCGTTCTCTTTATCCATCCATGGTCAGCTCCATCGGGGCCGTTTCAATGCATTTAACAGAAATGTCAGTATATGGGTGCTCTACAGTTGTAGCGTCGGCCCATTTGACCACGGAGACGAGAGCGACGGCCGGCTCGACCGCAACGTTACCGCGATACGATAACGTTTCCTGACAACTTTTTCGCACCTATTTTTAGACGTTTTTCAGCCTTTTTTTCAGATATATTTCGGACTTTTGTATGTTTTGTTCGTTATGAAGCCATGAAGGCTTTAACACTGACCTGAACATCAGTTGGATCAGAGGACGAGCCTGCTGCTGGTCTACTGGGGACCTTGTTGCTCCGCCGGTCCGGGTTCTGCTGGTCCAGGTTCTGCTGGTCCTCCTCCATTCCGCTCTGCTCCTGGTCCTGGTCCTGGTCTCTGTTTCAGAAAGTGTGATTGTAATAAAATAAAGTCACTGAATGCTGCTGAACTAAGATCCAAATAGATGTCTACTATTTCAAATCTCCTCTATTGAACCTTTAAATCACCAAACCCATGATTACTGGATCAGACTGTGAGCTCTCTCTGTCTCTGATGGACAGATCTGATATCTCTCATCTTCAGCTGCTGCTCCTGTGTTTAGTCCCGTCACATTAAAGCTGAATAAATCTGTTTAAATGTAATGTAGGCTACAGTCTGATACACCGTCACATTCACCACTTTATCATCCCATCTCAGAGTTTGTTAAAGCTGCTTTCTGAACCGGTTTCATGTTTCTTATCCTCACAGAAACACACCTCTCGCAGTCAGATTCAATACAGACTCACTATAAACTTGAAACTTACTCAAGACATGTAAATAAAATAAAATACAATAAAATATAAATGAGTGTGTCATTACTCTGTGCATCTAATTACATGAGGTTCAATTATATTATTAATAGCAATGGACTTTAGGCTTAGCCTGCAGTAACACCATGGGATGTGAAATAAACATGTGAACCGATAAATCACACCCCCAACACCCTCTCTCCCACTATGTGCAATAAATAAGTGCAATTAAAAAGTGCAATACTCAATACATACCTCTGTGCAATATAAAAAACAAAAATGCCTGTGCAATACTTGTATATATTTACCATACACCATATTTCCTTTATTATTATAATGTATATTATTGTAAATACACTATTATTTTATTTTATTTTAACCTTACTTTATTTTATTATGTTATTCTTTGCTACTTAACTTACTGTTTCTTTCTTAATGGAGCTTCCCAGCAAAAAGCATTTCACACGATTGTACCTGAATAACCGGCGTGACAATAAACATCTTCAATCTTGAATCTTGAATAACCCAGATAGATGTGTTTGTCATGAGAACTCCCCTGTAATAATATCTTCACTGAACGTGGTAATGGGAAAACTACACACACACACATTCCTGTTTAGAGCCCAGAGAGAGGAAAGTGCTGGTTTCATATGTTTTAATCTTCACAGAAACACACCTAACATGAGAAGAAGACGAGCTGAAACGTGTTTCCCACCGGAAGATAAAAGGCGAACACCAGCAGACACACGTGTTTAGCTCGTTAGCTCAACCTCTCAAAACTCACTTTAACAGGTGAAACTCAGGACAGAAAATAACCCGGTTCATCTCTCCTCATGATGTTATGAATGAGTGAACTGATCTGTGCAATTAAATCAACATTAAAACTCACAATTCTCACTTTACAATCACGCTGCTTTAGATACAAACCTCTTCTTTTTTTTTTTTTTTTTTTTTTTTCCCCAGAACTTTATTTTCAACAAAAGACAAGTACAAAGTATAGGGAATAGGGTTTTTCACATTTCCCAGTAAGGTGCCGAACTGCTCGAGTTCAACAAGGAACCCACGACAGCAGGTTGTTTGGAGTCAGAACATTTCCATTTGTGGATGTGGAATTTACCAAGTATAATCAGAAGCTGAATTATATAGGTAATGTTGCTATTCATCCCATAAAACACGAAAATAGCATCACATCAAATACATTAATCTGTACATTAGTACTCATTTTTCTATTTATGAAATTTTGCATATCTGTCCAAAATAAAGTTGAATGATTACAGTGAAAAAACAAATGAAATATTGTTTCTCGATCTGAATCGCAGAAAACACATGTAGAGTCTGTATTTATTTTAAATCTTTCTGATAATCTGTTTTTAAAGAAGTATTACAAAGATACAAAACCTCTCGCAGTCAGATTCAATGCAGTCAGTCTGCATCTTCTTCAAATTCTTCAAATTCTTCTTGCGGTGTCTCTTCTTGCAGAGTCCGTCAGCAGGCTCGATGGAGATGAACTGCGTCTAGAAAGTAGACGAGATCAGGCGGAAGCGGGGGGGGGGGAGCAGCAGCAGGGGGGTGGGGGGGGGGGGGGGAGCAGCAGCAGGGGGGGCGGGCAGCAGCGGGGGGGGGGGGGGTGACAAAAAGCTGCGGTCTAGTTGGAAAGTTTCCAGCAGCCTTCAAAAAATGTACAGGAAGTCCCAGAAGTAGTGACTTCCTGTTAGATCCGATCTGTAGGCTACTTGTAGTTTTCAGAGCACGCCGGTGATCGATTCTGTGCCGGCCTGGTTCATCTCCAACGAGATTATTAACGTTACCGAGCCGTCCGTCAGCGTCTGCTATGAACGTTTTCCTCACTACCGCACTGCATTGTGGGATATTAATGCCGCCTATTAGTTTCTATTTTTCGAACTTTTTTTTCGGACATTTATTGTACATTTTTTGTTATTTGTCAGACTGGTTTTTTTTGGGACATTTTCGAACTTTTTTTTTTTTTTTTTTTACATTTTTTGGACATTTTGGACACCTCTGACCTCCAGATATGGAGGTCTTTTTTATTTATTTTTTTACATTTATTCGACATTTTTCAGACTTTTTTTTCTTTCTTTTTTTTTTACATTTTTTACAAATTTTTCAGAATTAATTTTTTTTTTTTACATTTTTCGGATATTTTTCAAAAAAATTCCGACATTATTACTTTTTTTTGTTTTCTACATTTTTCAGACATTTTTCAATTTTTTTATTTCTTCGTTTTTTTTTTTTTTTTTACATTTTTCGGACTTTTATTGTACATTTTTTTACATTTGTCAGAATGTTTTTTTTTTGGACATTTTCGAACTTTTTTTTTTTTTTTACATTTTTTGGACATTTTGGACACCTCTGACCTCCAGATATGTGAATGTAAATTGGTTCTATGGGTATTTTTTTCACCTTTGTCAGACTTTTTTGGGACATTTTTCGAATTTATTTTCTTTCTTTTATTTACATTTTTTAGAAATTTTTCAGAATTAATTTTTTTTTTTACATTTTTCGGATATTTTTCAAAAAAATTCCGACATTATTAATTTTTTTGTTTTCTACATTTTTCAGACATTTTTCAAATTTTTTTTTTTCTTCTTTTTTTTTTTTTTACATTGTTCGGACTTTTATTGTACATTTTTTGACATTTGTCAGACTGTATTTTTTTTTTACATTTTCGAACTTTTTTTTTTATTTTTTTTTTTTACATTTTTTGGACTTTTATTGTACATTTTTTGACATTTGTCAGACTGTTTTTTTTTTAGGACATTTTCGAACTTTTTTTTTTTTTTTTTTTTTACATTTTTTGGACATTTTGGACACCTCTGACCTCCAGATATGTTAATGTAAATGGGTTCTATGGGTATTTTTCTGACATTTGTCAGACTTTTTGGGGACATTTTTCAGACTTTTTTTTTTTTTTTTTTACATTTATTGGACATTTTTCAGACTTTTATTTCTTTCTTTTTTTTTACATTTTTTAGAAATTTTTCAGAATTAATTTTTTTTTTACATTTTTCGGATATTTTTCAAAAAAATTCCGACATTATTAATTTTTTTGTTTAATACATTTTTCAGACATTTTTCAAATTTTTTTTTCAATTTTTTTTTTTTTTTTCAATTTTCGGACTTTTATTGTACATTTATTGACATTTGTCAGACTGTTTTTTTTTGGGACATTTTCGAACTTTTTTTTTTTTTACATTTTTTGGACATTTTGGACACCTCTGACCTCCAGATCAGTGAATGTAAATGGGTTCTATGGGTACCCACGAGTCTCCCCTTTACAGACATGCCCACTTTATGATAATCACATGCAGTTTGGGGCAAGTCATAGTGAAGTCAGCACACTGACACACTGACAGCTGTTGTTGCCTGTTGGGCTGCAGTTTGCCATGTTATGATCTGAGCATATTGTTTTATAATAAATGCAGTACCTGTGAGGGTTTCTGGACAATATCTGTCATTGTTCTGTGTTGTTAATTGATTTCCAATAATAAATATACACATATATTTACATAAAGCAGCATATTTGTCCACTCACATGTTGAAGAGGATTAAATACTGGACTAATCTCCCTTTAAGGTTCATTTAGAACAGATAAAAAATGTGAGATTAACATGTGATTAAATATGTTAATGCTCCATAAAAACAGTTGGATTTCTTGTAAATAATTAGTAATTAATAATTAGATTTAACAAGTTCTTTTTTATGTTCAAACTGCAGATTTTCTGTTGTTACTGTAAAACAAATGATTGATTCTGACATGACGTTTATTAATGTTTATTGTTCAGTTTATCTTAAAATAATAACAGGAAACATCTTCATATCATTTCAGTAGATCCGATCAGATTTACTACTCAGCTGTGTTGTAATGAACCAACGGCGCCGCTGAGACGGTCAGTGTGAAGCCTTCTGATTGGCTGATGGCGTGGAGGGGGCGGAGCCAGAGGCCTGGAGGAGAAGAAGAACAGATCAGATCTGGTCTGTGGTTTAACATCAGCTGCTCTGCTCACTTGGTTCATTTTCACTTCTATCTTCTCTGATTTCTAAGTGGATTTATTGACATTTATTGTATGAGATAATGATGTCCTCTGCTCACCTGTCCTCCTCCTCCTCCTCCTCCTCCTCCTCCTCCTCCTCCTCCTCCTCCTCGTCCACAGAAGACAGTGGTTAGTCCGTTATGTGCGGGGACACGTCGGAGGCTGCGTGTCCTCGACTGTCTCAGCTCTGACAGCAGCTCCGGGCTGGACAGCGACAAACGAGCTGCGAACAAACAAAACAGACAAAAAATCCTCGATTCAAACATTCAGTTTATTCTGCAGCTGATCAGCAGAGAGAGAAACGTAACATACAGCTGATTGTCTTTAACATTTATCAGCCTGAGTCTCCTGCTCTTATCACCTCGTCTGTTGTCGTAGCAGGATGAAGACGAGGATGATGAGGATGAGGAGGAGCTGCAGGGGGAGGGCAGAGGAGAGGGGGGGGAGGGCAGAGGAGAGGGGGGGGAGGTTGCCGAGGCGACGACGCTGGATTCAGCGACGTCACAGTGAGACGGAAATTTGTTCCAACACTCTGGAAACAAAAAGACAAGAATGAGACAGATAACAGGAAGAAGCGTCTCTTTATGGTCGTCCTCGTCTCTCTGTGTCTGCTCGGCCCTGTCTCTCTGCTCGGCCCTGTCTCTCTCCTCGGCCCTGTCTCTCTGCTCGGCCCTGTCTCTCTGCTCGGCCCTGTCTCTCTGTCGGCCCTGTCTCTCTGCTCGGCCCTGTCTCTCTGCTCGGCCCTGTCTCTCTGCTCGGCCCTGTCTCTCTGCTCGGCCCTGTCTCTCTGCTCGGCCCTGTCTCTCTGCTCGGCCCTGTCTCTCTGTCGGCCCTGTCTCTCTGCTCGGCCCTGTCTCTCTGCTCGGCCCTGTCTCTCTGCTCGGCCCTGTCTCTCTGCTCGGCCCTGTCTCTCTGCTCGGCCCTGTCTCTCTGCTCAGGCCCTGTCTCTCTGTGTCCGCTCGGCCCTGTCTCTCTGCTCGGCCCTGTCTCTCTGCTCAGGCCCTGTCTCTCTGCTCAGGCCCTGTCTCTCTGCTCGGCCCTGTCTCTCTGCTCAGGCCCTGTCTCTCTGCTCAGGCCCCGTCTCTCTGTGTCTGCTCGGCCCTGTCTCTCTGCTCGGCCCTGTCTCTCTGCTCGGCCCTGTCTCTCTGCTCAGGCCCTGTCTCTCTGCTCAGGCCCCGTCTCTCTGTGTCTGCTCGGCCCTGTCTCTCTGCTCAGCCCTGTCTCTCTGTCGGCCCTGTCTCTCTGCTCAGGCCCTGTCTCTCTGTGTCTGCTCGGCCCTGTCTCTCTGCTCGACCCCGTCTCTCTGCTCGGCCCCGTCTCTCTGTGTCTGCTCGGCCCTGTCTCTCTGCTCGGCCCTGTCTCTCTGTGTATGCTTGGCCCTGTCTCTCTGCTCGGCCCTGTCTCTCCTTGTCTGTCTCTCTGTGTCAGTAATCCATTAATGTGAAGAGAGGAAACAGTTTTTTCACCTTGTAGGAACTCTGCTTGCAGTTCTGGACTTCTCAGATGGAGACGAGGAGGAGGAGACGATGAAGAGGAGAGGAGCTGAGTCACTGAGGTAGAAGATACTGATGATGATGATGATGAAGGTGGCGATGACGACTTCATGATGAACGTCTGCAGTGGGACGAGCTTAAAGAGATTTATACTCAGATTATTATTAATAATCTGATTATTATTAATAATCTGAGTATAGATTATTATTAATAATAATAACAACAATAATAACATGAAACTATTGAATAAGCCGGTTGAAGTTCAGTACCTGAGTTCTGAGTCAATGACTGCAGCCACATTAATCAATAATCAATGATCAGAGGAGGCGGGGCCTAAACCGCTGGATCCTGGGTGTAAATCCACCGTCTCAGAGGAATCATCACCGTCCTGCTGTGATAGAAACTCCCAGTTCTCCCAGTTCTCCCAGTTCTCCCAGTTCTCCCAGTTCTCCCAGTTCTCCCAGTTCTCCCAGTTCTCCTCACTGACTGGTGTGAAGCTGCATCCGCTCGGCTCGTAGCGGCGGCGGCGGCTGAACGGCGACTGAACGGCGACTTCCTGAAGACAAAGTCTGTCCAACTCTACCTCGCTTTACCACACACACACACACTGTTATTACAACATGAATACACTGAGTGTGTGTGTTTGTTTGAGAGAAAACTTCATGCAAAATACACACCACTCAAAAGTCCACATTAATTATTAACATGTTTTAATGACACTGTTGCTATGGATACCAGGAAGGAAAAAGAAGGAAAGACTGGACTTTTACCCCCCATTCACCCATCCATCCGTCCATCATCCATCCGTCCATCATCCATCCGTCCATCATTCATCCGTCCATCATTCATTCATTTATTTATTCATCCATCCGTCCATTCATTTATTTATTCATCCATCAGAAAATTAAACCAGTAAGTAAAGTTTGTTTTTCTTTAATAAAAGATGAAACCAAATCAACTGTATTCATTATTTACAAATAACATGTAACAAAACAATAACAATAACATGGTTCGACATCTGGCTGACGTGCACGTACAAAACACAGAGAACACGGCAGCTTCAAATAAAGCAGCATGTTAGCATTCAAGTTAGCATTTTAGCTCGTCATCCATTCACTGGACTAATAAACACATCAGATATCTGGTTGGTTTTATTAGTAAAAATGAGTCTGATGAAACAAACCAGACGGAGCAGGCTAGCTGTTTCCCTCGGTTTCCAGTCTTCATGCTAAGCTAAGCTAGCTGTTCCCCTCGGTTTCCAGTCTTCATGCTAAGCTAAGCTAGCTGTTTCCCTCGGTTTCCAGTCTTCATGCTAAGCTAAGCTAGCTGTTTTCCTCGGTTTCCAGTCTTTATGCTTAACCAAGCTAAGCTAACCAGCTGTGTGTCTGTCTGTACAATCAGAGAACAGGCAGCACCATCCCATCATCATCATCATCATCATCATCATCATCATCATCATCATCATCACCACGGTAACGAGGCGGCCGTTAGAGCGTCCACTTCAAACACCTGCAGACACACAGAGGATAAGTATTACCATCAACTCAAAGGTCCTCTACCAGAGCTTTCATCCACTGAGAGACGTGTCCATGTGAGGAGACCAAAGTCCAGAGAGACACAGCGCTGCTTTACAACGTCAGTCTGGCCAATAAAAACACGATCAACACTAAAGTTACACCCGGAGACCAAAGTCCATCTTCACTGTCAATACGTCCGTCTTTGTGAGGACCAGTTTTAGACCGTGAGACGGGACGTTTCTGTAAAATGAGGACGTTTCTGCAAAGTGAGAACGTTTTTGCAAAGTGAGGACATTTGTCCGCCGGTCCTCTCTGGTTCTGTGGACTGTGTGAAGGTTCAGACTAGAGGTTCTGGTTCAGGTCTCGGTAATGCAGTATGTTACTGCGGGTCCTCACAAGGCTGGACAGACAGACGTGTGTGTGTGTGTGTGTGTGTGTGTGTGTGTGTGTACCTGGTCTCCCTGTGTGTGCACAGACACCTGCTGCTGCAGTAGCGCCCCCCACAGGTGGTGCAGGTGTAGTGGGAGGGGAACCCACAGACGCAGCAGAAGTGTCGGGGGGGCAGAGAGGAGGGGGGGGCCGCCGCAGACAGGTAGTTAGGCTCCGGCCTCTCCGACAGGTTCTACCAATCAGAGGGCAGAGCAGTGGTCAGCTGACAGCATCGACCCGGTGATGTCTGAGAGAAAGAAAGACTCACCTCCTCCTCCAGCAGCGTCGTGAAGTTCTTCCTGAAACGCTGCTTGAAGTGGTCGCCCCTCGTCTTCCTCTTCTTCTTCTCTGGACGCACAGAGACACAGAAGGAGAAGAAGGAGATATATTAATACGATGTTTAAACTGGTTTAACTGGCTACTTAGCAAGCTAAGCTAGCTAACTAGCCAGCCGTCCTTCCAGCAGGCTGGAGGGCAACGGCAGCTCTGTAAAGATAAATTGAGGGCGTATAAATCTTTGGATGTCTATAGTTAACTATCCTTCAGTAAAGTCAGTCAGAAAGAGAGTCGGACAATATCGGAGAAGCGTTTCAGAGACGGAGAGAAAGGGTTGCTAATAGTTTAGCCTTAAATCTCACCTGGTTCTTCGGTCTCACTGAAGGTAGGCAGGCGGGCAGTAGGACCTGGGGGAGGGAGGGAGGACAGAGGGTCGTCCTGGAAACACAAAACAACAACACTGAGAAACTTCCTTTAAAGCCACATGAACAGTTGTGATCATAAAGAAACATCAGGTTTCATCCACGACGCCTCATGACATCATCAGCAGGTTTATACATCATCCTCATAATTAAAGGTGTGTTCATGAAGGTAGACCACATTCACACCTGGAAGTTATCTTTCTCCAGAGCATCCAGCTGTCTGGTCAGTCTCCTCTGTCTGGTGGCTTCATCCAAAACTCGGCGCTGCCCGGCCTCCACCCGAGCTGACAGACAGGCAGACAGAGAGACAGACAGGCAGACAGACAGAGAGACAGACAGACAGACAGGCAGACAGAGAGACAGACAGGCAGACAGACAGAGAGACAGGCAGACAGACAGGTAGACAGAGAAACAGACAGACAGACAGCATCACTGTTAGCTGGAGTGTGCACCCAGAAACTCAGACCAAACTGCGTTATAAAAACTCGCAATTTAATGTTTCTCCACACTGTTGTTATTGACTGAAACCTTTTAAAACGTGTCCTAAACTAGTTTAAGATGAACTTCAGTTGAATTCGGCCTCAAAACATGACTTATTTCAATAAAATATCATCTTGTTCTCCCTGGACACAAAGAGACAGAAGAAGAAGGGAAATATATTTTTAAATTTATATTTTAAAAATCTGTATTTTTAAACTTACACCTTCAATAATAATGTCGGCCGAGTGAAGGACACGAGGAGACAATTTAAACCAATAAGAAGCACCATCTTCAAACCAAACCACGTTATAAAAACTCCTAATTTAATGTTTCTCCACACTGTTCTTATTGACTGAAACCTATTAAAACGTGTCCGAAAGTAGTTTACGACTTGTTATGAACTAAAGTTGAATTCGGCGCATCAAAACATGACTTATTTCACTAATATATCCAGAATCCCTTCAGTTATATATATTTATTACACGGCTGTGTTGAATACTCGATTCTGATTGGTCAATCACGGCGTTCTGCGGTCTGTTATTTCTGTATAACAGACCGTTGCTATGTAGAACAGACCGTTGCTATGTAGAACAGACCGTTGCTATGGGCGCAGCTCTGATGTCGGACTCTGGAGGACCGTTTTTGCGTCAAAATATTGATTTCTTCAGCAAGTAGCCGTGTAATAATCAGGATAATGTACAGCTAGCGGGTCATTGTAGTGAAAGAATCCCCTTCAGGGCGATGCAGCATCGCCCTGAAGGGGATTCTTTCACTACAATGACCCGCTAGCTGTACATTATCCCTTACTTAGCAGCGGTTAGCTGCCGCTGCTAGCTGCCGCTGCTAGCTCCGGTTAGCTGCCGCTGCTCTGTAACCTACAGAACCGGAGCAGAGAGCGAACAGAAACCCGGTTAACGCGGAATCAACACCTTCTAAGCTTTAGCTCATCAGGGCCGTTAGTGTGTAACGCAGCTGAGCCTCATTTTTATGGATAATTCAGTTAAAGTTAAAGAAAACTCACCGGAACCTTTCTTCTCCAGCCCCATGTTGACTGTGTTTGTCTCACTTCCGGTCTACGGTGGCCGCAGAGGTTCAGATCAAACAGACGAAGCGCGAGTGTCTTAGTTTCTGTGTGTTTGTCGCCACCTGGTGGAGATAGTTTAACTTTAGGATCCTTTAACTATTCTATCATATACTATACAGTATATACCAGACTATTTACTTAGATGATAAAATTAACTAAAAAAGATATTCTGTAGCATTGGAGAACACAGCGTCTTTGTCTTAAGAGACAGGAAAAAATGTTAACTAAAAACAGACAGTGTGAAAAGAGTTAAAAGATAAAATAATAATAATAATAATAATAATAATAATAAGACATTTCTTCAGCAAGTGCGTGAATTTATTGACGTTTATATCACATTTTCACCAGCTGTTTTTAATAATAAACATATATATATATATATGTGTATATATATATGTGTGTATATATATATATATGTATGTATACATATACATATATATATATACATATATATACGTATATATATATATATACACACATATATATATATACATATATATATGTATACATATACCTATATATATATATATATATATGTATATATATATATATATATATATATACATATAAAAATAAAACCTGATTTTATATTATATTTTATATATTATATAAAATTAACTTTATATATATAAATAATATATAAAATAGGAATATTTTTTAATATTTATTATATATATATTACATATATTATAAAAAAACAGAAATATTTTATATTATTATTATGTTCTATATATTATATAAAATTAACTATATATATTTATATATAAATAATAAAAATATATAAAATAGAAACATTTTTATTATATATATATATATATATATATATATATATATATATATATATATATTACATATATTATATGTTTTTTTTTCATTTTCAATATATATTAAAATATATGTAAAAGACTTTTGTCCTTCGTTAAGGTGAGATTTAGTCAGCTGCTGTCTCTCAGAGAGACTAAAGACTTCTTTACATCAGTGATAAATAATAAACTTTTGGAAATAAGTTGTTTAAAACACACAGAGAGAGAAAACAAACGCACCCCGCGGTGACAGTAAAATTATTTATTCAAATCTCAAAACTATATTCGATCAGTCAAATAATTTAACACAGTTTGTACAAAGCCAGAGACGGTGGAGTCCTCGTATGGACAGAAACCTGCTGAGTCCAGTTTCCTCAAACAGACTCAAAACACCAGAAATACTGAGAGGAAATACTCAACTACATGATGGAGACACGGAGAACAAAATGAATCTACAACACCAAACAATGAAAATATAAAAAGACCTTTAGTGTTTTCCCAGTAACAGTTAAAAAATATCTCAAAGTTTCACCTCCTTTCTCCCCCTCAGACTCATCAGCATAAAAATACTTTTTACATTTACTTTACTCCTGATTTCACCTTCACTGGTTGGGTGACGCTCCATCCCAGCGACCTCATTGGCTCCCAACATGCATTGCTACACTGCCACGGTAACCGCAACATCACCCAGGCGACGAGCTAGTGGCGGGTTTTGTGGTCGAGCGTGTTGCCAACACACACACACACGCACACACGCGCACACACAGACAGACACACACACACACACATGCATAGTTTCAGGTCGTGTAAGAAGAAGGCAGCACGGTGAAAAACGGTTTTAAACCTAGATAAGACGCTCTTATTTTGAAATGCCACGTTTGCTTGTCTGGACCAATATGGCGCCCACGTTGACGTACGATCAAGGAGTCAATGTGGCGTCTATGTATATATGTCTATGGTCTGGAGTTACCAGGCTAAATAAAGTGACTCTTATTCTGAGATGTCCTACAACGATGCGTTTAGGGTCCTCTGTGAAAGCGGTTAGACCTGCAATGGGGACGCATTGAAATGATACACATGATGCGTCAGGTGTAAATGGATCATCCAATGAGAAATAAGACAGAAAAAATAAAAGTCAGGTTGTGAAATGTTCTGAGACGATGCATTCAAGGTCATCCCATCCGGTTTGTCTCCGTTAGTGATGATGAGGTCGACTGATGTTCACACTCACATGCACACTGTTAGCATGTCTAGGGGTCTACGAAGGACACCATGATGTATCTGGTCCCTCTGGTGGTGGGCAGACCCTCGTGGTAGTGCGTCAGGCGGCCGGGGTGCATGAAGGACCAGCCCTTCCTGGGAGACTCCACCATGCAGTCGTATCGCAGGAACCTGCAGCCTCCACCCTGACACACAGTTACAGACACGTTCTTAAGTTTAGCCGGCGCTGACCGTCACTTCTACCGGTTGAAAGGTCTCCGGCGGCAGGTCGCATCAGCACTCACTACTTGACATTAATTCAGTGACGTGAGGTCCCTGCTTTGGTTTATTCAGAGTTTGAGTTATAATTTTCTCCTGAACCATCAACTGCTGAACACTATTATTGGATCAGATTTCTGTGTGTGCGTACCTCGTAGTCGATGTTCTTGTTGTTCAGGGCGATGTTGATGGTGAAGGTGGAGGAGTCGTGATGCGGCCGCAGAGACGGCTGCTCATCTGGACGGTAACGCACCACAAAGTTCATGATGGCCTGGGCCTGCACACACAGAAGATGGGACTGTAGATAAGGACTGTACCTTGGGGTAGTGTCTGGACTGTACCTTGGGGTAGTGTCTGGAATGTACCTTGGGGTAGTGTCTGGAATGTACCTTGGGGTAGTGTCTGGACTGTACCTCGGGGTAGTGTCTGGACTGTACCTTGGGGTAGTGTCTGGAATGTACCTTGGGGTAGTGTCTGGAATGTACCTTGGGGTAGTGTCTGGACTGTACCTCGAGGTAGCGTCTGTACCTTGGGGTAGTGTCTGGACTGTACCTTGGGATAGTGTCTGGACTGTACCTTGGGGTAGTGTCTGGACTGTACCTTGGGGTAGTGTCTGGACTGTACCTTGGGGTAGTGTCTGGACTGTACGTTGGGGTAGTGTCTGGACTGTACCTCGGGGTAGTGTCAGGACTGTACCTCGGGGTAGTGTCTGGACTGTACCTTGGGGTAGTGTCAGGACTGTACCTTGGGGTAGTGTCTGGACTGTACCTTGGGGTAGTGTCTGGACTGTATCTTGGGGTAGTGTCTGGACTGTACCTTGGGGTAGTGTCTGGACTGTACCTTGGGGTAGTGTCTGGACTGTACCTTGGGGTAGTGTCTGGACTGTACGTTGGGGTAGTGTCTGGACTGTACTGGGGTAGTGTCTGGACTGTACCTTGGGGAGTGATTCTGGACTGTATGATGGGGTAGTGTTCTGGACTGTACCTTGGGGTAGTGTCTGGACTGTACTTGAGGGTAGTGTCTGGACTGTATGATGGGGTAGTCCTGGACTGTACCTTGGGGTAGTGTCTGGACTGTACCTTGGGTAGTGTCTGGACTGTACCTGGGGTAGTGTCTGGACTGTATCGATGGGGTAGTGTCTGGACTGGTGATGGGTAGTGCCTGGACTGTACCTTGGGGTAGTGTCTGGACTGTTGTTGGTATAGTCCTGGACTGTACCTTGGGGTAGTGTCTGGACTGTACCTTGGGGTAGTGTCTGGACTGTACCTTGGGGTAGTGTCTGGACTGTACTTGGGGTAGTGTCTGGACTGTACCTTGGGGTAGTTGTCTGGACAGTACCTTTGGACCTTTTTCGGTGATAGTGTCTGGACTGTTTGATGGGGTAGTGTCTGGACTGTACCTTGGGGTAGTGTCTGGACTGTATGATGGGGTAGTGCCTGGACTGTACCTTGGGGTAGTGTCTGGACTGTACCTTGGGGTAGTGTCTGGACTGTATGATGGGGTAGTGTCTGGACTGTATGATGGGGTAGTGTCTGGACTGTGTGATGGGGTAGTGCCTGGACTGTACCTTGGGGTAGTGTCTGGACTGTACCTTGGGATAGTGTCTGGACTGTACCTTGGGGTAGTGTCTGGACTGTACGTTGGGGTAGTGTCTGGACTGTACCTTGGGGTAGTGTCTGGACTGTACCTTGGGATAGTGTCTGGACTGTATGATGGGATAGTGTCTGGACTGTGTGATGGGGTAGTGCCTGGACTGTACCTTGGGGTAGTGTCTGGACTGTTTGATGGGGTAGTGTCTGGACTGTACCTTGGGGTAGTGTCTGGACTGTATGATGGGGTAGTGTCTGGACTGTATGATGGGGTAGTGCCTGGACTGTACCTTGGGGTAGTGTCTGGACTGTACCTTGGGGTAGTGTCTGGACTGTACCTTGGGGTAGTGTCTGGACTGTATGATGGGGTAGTGTCTGGACTGTATGATGGGGTAGTGTCTGGACTGTGTGATGGGGTAGTGCCTGGACTGTACCTTGGGGTAGTGTCTGGACTGTATGATGGGGTAGTGCCTGGACTGTACCTTGGGGTAGTGTCTGGACTATATGATGGGGTAGTGTCTGGACTGTACCTTGGGGTAGTGTCTGGACTATATGATGGGGTAGTGTCTGGACTGTACCTTGGGGTAGTGTCTGGACTGTACGTTGAGGTAGTGTCTGGACTGTATGATGGGGTAGTGTCTGGACTGTACCTTGGGGTAGTGTCTGGACTGTATGATGGGGTAGTGTCTGGACTGTATGATGGGGTAGTGTCTGGACTGTATGATGGTGTAGTGCCTGGACTGTACCTTGGGGTAATAGCCAGGGTAGAGTTTTTCGGTGATGGGGGAGATGTACTCTTTGAGGAATTTCAGCCACTCTTTCTCAAATCCGATCTGGTTCATGTGGATATCCACAGTGGGGACATTTTCATAACCACCCGTCAAACGCTCGTCCTGAACACACACAGAAATGACAAAACTTTCAAAGCTCAATACTTCGTGAACTCACTTTGCCCGTCTGTTTCACACACAGACAGTCAGACAGGCAAGTTACCTTGTGTGATCCTCCAGACCATTCGCCATTGTGCTCCATGGTCTCCACCAGATGATCACACATTTTCTCCGAGAAGGCTGGAAACCAGTAAACATCTGGACAGGGCTGAGAGAGAGAGAGAGAAGTGGAGTTGAGATCTGTATTGAACTACAGATGGTACAAATGATTGTTAAAACTTTCATCATTTGTTTGTATTGATCTGAATTCATTAATAAGTCAAGTTGTTTGTTGGCATGTTGTTTTGTTACCTGCTCCACGAAGCTCTTCTCATCTTCAAAGATCTTGGAGTAGTTCTCACTGATGTACTTCTCCTTCCAGTCCTGCAAATACGCCCACATTCAGACTGTGCTTTCATTCAGTTTACCATGTGTTCATGTTAATGTGTTTGTATGTTTGTCTGACCACAGGGTTGTCGAAGATCTGCCACATGTCTGGGTGTAGCCTGGACGTGTTGAAGTTGGACGACGCCACCAGACGACCAAACTCGTCGCGGTTTGACACGAACATGAAGATTCCCTGTGGACATGCAGAGATGAGCTATAACACAGGCTTTTGCAGTTGATAGTTGTGAGGTGAGCAGGTGTTGAGCATGTGTTACCTGGTCTCTGATGCTCCTGCAGAACACCATGTCAGGGTCCATCCCCTCTTCCACGTACAAGCTCACCTTGGACAGTTTGGACCGCAGCATGCTGCCTTTGATCAGGTAGGCCTGACTGATGTAGGGCACGTTCCACAGGCCGCTAAACACAAACACACACTTTTCACCTCACCTGTGCTGTGAGGATTTATAGTCGAGGCTGAAATAGAAACATGGAAGCACACTAAAAAGACTAAACTACTGTGTGTTTGCTCACATCCTCTTTCCCTGGACGATCTCAATGTAGTCTTCAGATCTGGAGTAGAACCCTTCAGGACTCAGAGCGCCCCAAAAGTTACTCCACAGCTTCCCATGTTTGGACAACATGGGAGCTATAACTGACCTGAGACAGAAAGAGAGAGTTTAAAATGAACATTAAACACTCATTTCTGTTTATATATGGCTGTTAGGTATATAGAAGGGTACTAGTATGTACTTGTTGGGCTGTTAGGTCTATAGAAGGGTACTAGTATGTACTTGTTGGGCTGTTAGGTCTATAGAAGGGTACTAGTATGTACTGTTGGGCTGTTAGGTATATGGAAGGGTACTAGTATGTACTGTTGGGCTGTTAGGTCTATAGAAGGGTACTAATATGTACTGTTGGGCTGTTAGGTATATGGAAGGGTACTAGTATGTACTGTTGGGCTGTTAGGTCTATAGAAGGGTACTAGTATGTACTGTTGGGCTGTTAGGTCTATAGAAGGGTACTAGTATGTACTGTTGGGCTGTAAGGTCTATAGAAGGGCACTAGTATGTAATTGTTCGGCTGTTAGGTCTATAGAAGGGTACTAGTATGTACTGTTGGGCTGTTAGGTCTATAGAAGGGTACTAGTATGTACTGTTGGGCTGTAAGGTCTATAGAAGGGCACTAGTATGTACTTGTTGGGCTGTTAGGTCTATAGAAGGGTACTAGTATGTACTTGTTGGGCTGTTAGGTCTATAGAAGGGTACTAGTATGTACTTGTTGGGCTGTTTGGTATATAGAAGGGTACTAGTATGTACTTGTTTTCCTCGATTAGTATCCTCAGTGTGTCTGGATTCGTCAAGGCCACGTCGGAGTCGATGCTGAAGTAGTAATCACACTCTGGATTCTTCTTACACGCCTCGCTGCACAACAAACACACACAAATGTACATATTAATTAAATGGTACAGTATGTTCTTCTCAAAGTTTTACTTCGAGCAGAAACATCTCGACCTAAAGCTACATTTTGTCCCTAAAATCAGAGATTAATCATGATTTCAATACTGATCAAACTAATCATGCAGCCCTATTATAAAACATCAGATTAACTGAGTAGCAAAATAGTTGCCGAATAATCGACTAATCGTTTCAACACTGGTTGAAAATGTTCTGAAGAGTCCTGAGAGGATCTCCGATGTTCTGTTCAGGTTCTAGAATAGAGATCCACTCACACAGCCATGGCTCTGGCCTTGTTCTCCAGCAGGTTCTCCTCTGGTCCAACCAGCAGGGCGTCGGGGAACAGAAGTCTGTGACGCTCCCAGAACCTCTGGATGTGACGCTCATGGTACACCACCTGGATCACAGGTAGATTACAACACAACAGGTCAAAGAGGAGGTCAGTATATACTGTAGACCTCTTCTCTGTTAGTAACCATGGTGACGTGTTTAGTTGGCGGAGCGTTAAGTGGAGGCAGAATAATTCTCTGAACACGTTAGTTAACGCTGGCTAGCAAGTATTGTTGGCTTGTTTTCTTAACAATGGCTGAAGAAAATCCTAGTTTCTCTCAATATGTGCTGTCACTCACTCTGCAGGATCACCAGTGGGAGTTGAGAAAGATAAATTGAGGGCGTATAAATCTTTGGATGTCTATAGTTAACTATCCTTCAGTAAAGTCAGTCAAAAAGAGAGTCGGACAATATGGGAGAAGCGTTTCAGAGATGGAGAGAAAGGGTTGCTAATAGTTTAGCCTTCTGCTAACAGCAGCCAACGGCTCACGGCTGCTGTTAGCAGAAGGCTAAATATGATCAACATTTACTCTCCATCTCTGAAACGTTTCTCTCATATTGTAGCTCTCTAGAGCCTCCAATCACAGTTTGTCATCTCAAATGTTTGTGATATCTGGATTCTGGCACCAACAACACAGCAAGATGACATTTTAGATGTTTAACTTTAGCCCACTGCTAGTGTTAGTTAGCCTCCAGTCTGTCCTTTGGTTAGCCTCCAGCTAACACCGGGACATCATCATGACCTCATCACATAAAGGGTCTATAGATTCTTGTTCCGTTTGTGTCGTACGTTATTGTGGATGAAGAGGCGGATCCTCTCCGGTGGGTAGCTGAGCGTCGTCAGTCGTTCCAAGAACTCCTCCATGAAGGGGGTGGCGTGCTCGATAAACACGGCGACGTACACCAGAGGCAGCTCCTCGTCCTGAACACACACACACACATGTTACACACTGAAATGAAACAGGAGTTTATCTGTTAAATATGAGGCGAGTGTGCGTACAGGAGCGTCGTTGAAGAACAGCAGGTCGTCATCACAGATCCCACAGCCGTTCTCAAAGGTCCACGCTGTGGGGACGTAGTTCCCCAGATAGTTCAGCTGCAGCTGCAGACACAGAGAGACACTGTTGAATACTCCATTCTGATTGGTCAATCACGGCGTTCTACGGTCTGTTATCTCTTTACAGCAGACATCAGGTTGTTGTGGTGACTGGGCCGTCACATGGTGCTGCTGGACGGCTGTGATTGGTCGCTTACCTTGGTGGGGCCGTTTCCATGGATGATGACAGGAAGTGTGTCGTAGGCAACGTTCCTCGCTCTGACCTTTGCCCTCTCAAACTTCAAGACCACCTCATCTGACAGACAGAGACGTGCACACTTCACACACAGTGGAAACAGCAGTGTGTGTGTGTGTGTGTGTTTGTGTTATTGAGTGTGTGTGTGTGTGTGTGTGTGTTTTATTGAGTGTGTGTGTGTGTGTGTTATTGAGTGTTTGTGTGTGTGTGTGTGTGTGTGTGTTATTGTGTGTGTGTGTGTGTGTGTGTGTGTGTGTGTGTGTGTGTGTGTGTGTCTTACCAACAGCTCCGTTCAGATTTTGGAAGATTCGGGAGCGATGGTCGAGAGTCATGTTGTACTTGGTCTGAGGAGACGAGTCACATCATCATCATCATCATCATCATCATCATCATCCACATCATCATCATCATCATCATCATCATCATCATCCTCAGTGTGTGTAAATCAATAAGTAATAATCACTCACCCTCTGTGTCTTGTCCAGGTAGATTTTGGTGTAGAACAGCTGGTCGTCGTCGTTGTCTTTGTACTTCCACTGCTGGACGATCGTACTGAGGTCTGAGGCGAAGCCGATGAACCCTGAACACACATTATTATTATTATTATTATTATTATTATTATTATTATTATTATGTACAAATTAGGGCTGTCAAAGTTAACACAAATTATTTTTAACGCCACTAATTTCTTGCATTAACGCAACTCGCACGAGTCGGACCGCCGGTATCATCTGGGTTCATTCTCTCTAGACGGAGCTCGTCTCCATGGAAACCAACAACATGTCCTCCATCAACCATGGAAGAAATAACCTCTGTAGCTGCTTTGTACATGTTGGTGAAGTCTCAGATATGTCAGTAAACCAAACTCCGTGGTGTCTGGGTTCATAACATCACCCGGCGGTGAGCTGTATTCACATCCGGTGTTATTCCACTGACTGTATCTAGCAGCCACACGTCTCTACTGAGGGATGAACCCTAAAGAAACTGATTTAATATCAATAAACTGATCAAAATGATGCTGAAATAACTTCATAATGATGCTGATTAGTAAAAAGTCTGAATTCATGCTTTGTCAGGTCTGTTACCATGACGACAAGCAGACAACTTTTAAAATGCTTGTTTCCTGAATGGAGTCTGGATGGATCAGTACCAGATTATAGCAGCTGCTCCATCAACACTCAACATAAAGAGATGTTGTTTCTACCAGAGACAGTCTGTGGTTTCTGCTCTCTGTCTCAGAGATGATGGACTATCAGACACAGACTACAGTTATTTATCCTCCATCTCTGATTCAACAACGTCAGTGAGGACAGGAGGACCATCTCAACGCTGAGTTGAAATATTTCAACCGTCATGTTTGGTTTGGTTTCACAGGTTACTTCTTCATCATGTGACACCCGTCTTACCTCCTGAGTTCAGGTAGCGTTTCCCAGAATGCACCTCAGGGTATCTGGAGGCCAGTCTCTGGTCGGGCCAGCAGAAGCCCTCAGCTGAGAAAACCACTCTGTGACCCAGACGAGAGAACTTGGACAGCAGCTCCTCCGGACTGGACGCGAAGATCACATCATAACTACACAGACAGACAGACAGACAGACAGACAGACAGACAGACAGACAGACAGACAGACAGACAGACAGACAGACAGACAGACAGAGAGAGAGACAGTTGAGGCTTTCACAATAAAAGCTTCTGACATAAAACCAACACGTCTGTCATGAAGTGGCTCCGACGTCCAGATGATCACAACCTGTTTAAGTTCGTTACCGTACTCGTTTTTCTACCGTACCAAAGGTACTACTCTGGGTACTACTCAGGTTTCTGTTTCTGTTTTATTCCTACATCAACTGTTACACCTCAACCAAGAGGAAAAACTTTTCTGCCAAATTTAAAGATTTTTTTAAATGAATAAGTTTGGGGAAATAAATAAAGGGTGAAATGCTAAGGGAAAATCGTGCAGAAATAAATAAATAAATAGTTAAACACATAAGTAAATACATACATTTAAAAATAAATATAAAATGAATAAAAAAATTCATAAAAAATGCTTAAACACATACTGTACATAAACACATACATTTAAAAATATATATAAAATAAATTAAAAAATAAATTAAAAAAATGAATAAATTAAAAATATAGGAATAAATTAAAAAATGAATAAAAATAAATACATAAATAAATGAAAGTAGAAAAGAGTATATAAGTAAGTGAATTAAAACAAAGGTAAATAAATAAATAAATCAAATTAAAACAGAGATATCAATTTATGTCACATTTTATCAATTAATTAATGACTACATTTATTTTTAATATTATGTTTACTAATTTTGATGGCATATTTATTCATATATTTTAGATTTTGGCAGGTTCTGTCCTCCATAGTTTGCACAATAACCCCTTTAGTTATCAGCCCAACAGCTATGGTCTCCACTAACCAAACCTTTGTTCTCATGTGTAAGTAGGACAGGTGAGGACAGGTGAGGACAGGTGAGTCACATTTCACATTAAAGACACAACAAAGGACCAACAGAGTGAACAATGAGAATAAAGGGAAGAAGAAGAGAAGCTGTGACTAAAGAGAAACGAGGTCAGGCGTTATATAACACACACACACACACACACACACACACACACACACACACACACACACACACACACACACACACACACACACACACACACACACACACACACACACACACACTCTCAGGTGGGTGTTACCTGTCCACGAACATGATGACCATGTCCTTGTTGTCAGAGTGTTTGAGCAGCTCCCTCTTCAACCATCTGACCTTCTGACCTCCACCCACTGTCCGAGCCACGTCTCCCCCCTTCCACTCCTCCCCCAGACCCAGAACCTGCACACACCATCATCACCATCATCATCACCATCATCATCATCATCATCATCATCATCATCATCACCATCATCACCATCATCTTCATCATCATCATCATCACCATCATCATCATCATCACCATCATCATCATCATCACCATCATCATCATCATCACCATCATCATCATCATCATCACCATCATCATCATCATCACCATCATCATCATCATCACCATCATCATCATCACCATCGGCCCTTAATTCATCCATAATGTGTGTATGTGTGTATGTGTGTGTGTGTGTGTGTGTGTCTGTGTGTGTATGTGTGTGTGTGTGTGTGTGTGTGTGTGTGTGTGTGTGTCTGTGTGTCTGTGTGTGTGTGTGTGTGTGTGTGTGTGTGTGTGTGTGTGTGTGTGTGTGTGTGTGTGTGTGTGTGTGTGTGTGTGTGTGTGTGTGTGTGTGTGTTACCTTCACGGTGTAGTTGAACTCTCTGGCCGTCCTCATGAAGCGGTGGAAGCCGTCAGTCTCCTCCGTTGCCGCGGTGATCACCAACATATTATCTACACACGCACACACACACAGATGTGATCGGTGATGACATCAGCAGTCCATCACAGTAGTACAATACTTATGTATTTTACGTCGTGGAGTAGAGGTATGAAGTAGCAGAACATGGAAATACTCAAGTAAAGTACAAATACCCCGAGTTTGTACTTAAAGGGCGAGTCCACCAGCGTTCTCTTTGCCCACTCACAATATCAGTTTAAGTGTATATTTTTATATTAAGTGCTATATTTAGAATATGTTCACCTCTTTACGTCGCCGTCAGACAGATCTTTGTGACGGGGAACTGAAGCAGTTATATCACTCTCTTCAAAGCCACCAGACTCCATTCATAAAAAACAGTAATTTACGTCACAATGACACAAGCAAGCTAACCGATGGATGCAGCGGTAGACGAGCTACTTCTGTGTTCTGAGAGGGAAAATAACTGGTTTTCTGAATGGAGTCTGGTGGCTTTGAAGAGAGCGATATAACAGCTTCAGATCCCCGTCACAAAGATCTGTCTGATGGTGAGGTAGAGCGGCTGAGGACAGGAAAAAAGTGTTTTAGATACCTAAAACAATCACTCAGTTTAAGTGTACGCTATTTATAGAATATCTTCACCTCTCCATCAGACAGCCCTTTCTGACTGGGAACTCTCTTCAAAGCCACCAGACTCCATTAAAAAAAACAGTAATTTTCAGAAACACAGGAGTAGCTGATCTACCGCTGCATCCATCGGTTAGTTAGTTTGTGTTATTGTGAGACTTTCTGATCTGAACTAACGTGGCGTCTACAGCAGTACGCTGCTTAGCTTCCTCCCTCTCCTCTTCCTCTTCCTCTCCCTCCCTCCAGGCTTTTGAGGAATTTGGTGAGAATGAAATTCCTGAGAAATACCTCGGGGAGGTTAAGGAGGTGAAGACCAGGAGGGGGAGGACGGGGGAGGACGGGGGAGGACGGGGAGGAGTGTTTGGAGACAGAGGCCTGCCTGTCCTCCGGTCCTCCTGGACTCCTTCAGTCTGTTTAAACCTGATAGTGGACGACAGTAGACGGAGCAACACTAATAATCTCTGGAAGGATCTATGATCACATATGTTCACATGTATGTGAACCACAGAAAATAATCAAACTGATGGCTGATCATAGAAGAAGACTTTGATCAAACGTATTCATCCACAGACATGCAGTCATTTGACACACAACGATGTGATTAGATCCTATTGAGAGGAATATTTTTCAGATATTTTTCACAATTTCTTTCAAAGATTTTACTAATAATTGTCGGACATTTTTCAGATAATTTACACATATTTTTAGACATTTTATTATTATTATTTTATTATATAGATATTTATTCATAGATTATATAGATATAGTAATTTACAGCTACACATAATGTGACGCATCAGACACCAGAACTAAAACTATTTAGAGCTTCTGCTCACAGATGAGCTGCTCTACTGTTAAATAAGAAACCCCCCCGACAACACACACACACACACACACACACACACACACACACACACACACACACAGCTGTCCAAACACACACAGAATATTAAAGTACACACTCATCATGACTCGGCACCATAATGTCTGTGTTGTAATAACAGGAAATGGAAACTCTGTGTGTTTCTAAATATTTTACATTTAAGAAGCTGCAATCAGATAATTTAGACTTTTTGTTTATTTAAGAATATACTCAAACTATTAATGGATTATCAGAATAATTGGAGATTAATTTAATATCTGACAATTTATAGATTAATAGTTGCAGCTCTACTTGTGAGCTCATCTCTGGTAAACACCTGATTTAAAGTGGTGCTTTGTGTGATTCTCAGTTTACAGATCTGTTGATTAAATCAACTAATAGATTAGTCGACTCAGAATTATCCTACACATTTATTCTCTTTATTAACTGGATGATTCTGCTGGCAGTTTTTTAATTAGAGATATTAAGAACACAATACATAAGAAGACGATTTAATCTGTAAACTTCAATGTGACATTTTGGATATTTTCCACAATTTTTTTTTTCACATATTTTACCAATCATTTTCACAGATTTTTCAGACATTTTTTCCACATATTTGTCTGATATTTTTCACCATTTTCTTCACAATTTTTTACGAATAATTTTCAGACATTTTGTCTGATTTTTTCCAAATATTTTTCAGACATTTTTAACTATTTTCTTTCACATATTTTACTGATAATTTTCACATATTTTCCACATATTTTTCAGACATTTTTACACATATTTCTGGGGTTTAAATCAAATAAACTTAGATAGATATAGATAGAGACTTTATTGTCATTGTCATGGAAAAACAATGAAAAACAGTTTAGCAGCTCTTGGCAGTAAAAGCAAGTGAAAACATAAAAACATTCAATTCAAAATATTGACAAATAAAATGATTCACTGTGACATATTTAGATGATTTTCTACATATTTTTCAGACGTTTTTCCAATATTTTTCGGAGAATTTTCACATTTTTTACTGATAATTTTTCATTCTTTTTTTCACACATTTTACTAATAATTTTCCTACATATCTTTCAGACACTTTGTTTTATATATCTCATCATGTGTCTAAAGCTGTCAGGAAATGTTAGTGGAGTAAAGGTAAAACATTTACATTAAGTATAAATTAAACTACTAAAGTAAAGCACACTGTGGGACTGATGTCTCCATGTTTTTAGTTTAAACACAACTCTTCTTCTCTTTGGTAAATTATTAAGGAGGAGGAGAGATTAATCCAAACAGCCTCCAGGGTGGAATTCTTGTTAGTTAGCCTAGTTAGCCTCCGGCTAAGTTAAAAGTTGGAGGAGTCTAATGGTGAAACTATCAGTTAATAACACTTTATAAACTCACAGTGAGAGTTTATTCCTGACTTTATGTCCCTGTTGAACCGTTAATAAGCTGTAAATGTGAATAACAGTTAGCTTAGCTTAGCTTAGCTTAAAGAGCCAGGCAGCTCCAGCGGGTCCGGCTGGTCCGCCTGGCCGGGTTAGGGAGCCTCCGGAGCGGCCTTACCTGCAGAGAGCCTCCGCTGTTCGGCCGACCCGGAGCTGTAGAGGAAGCTGAGAGCCAGCAGGCAGAGCAGGCGACCGGAAGGCATGGCTGCGTGTTACCGGCTCCGTTAACGGCTCCGTTCAGACTGAGAACCGACTCGTTATTCGGTCCGAACCGTCTGAAGCTCCTCAAACTCTCAATCCCGAACGGCTCTCACATCTCGCCTTCAACGTCTCGCGATAGAAAAAACGATGTCAACAGAAGCCAAGAAAAAAAAAACTCTTTTCGAGTGTCAGCCAATGACAATCGCCAGAGCCTTGATTGGCGGGTTCAGTCAGCGAATCCGGAGCGAAGCCGGAGCGGCTCCACGCGAGCCAATCAGAGGAGGACAAATGGAAACGAGTGGGCTGTGATTTTATCTGTGTGGCCTCGAGCTGCAGAAAGCTGGAGAAAAATTGAGAAAGTGAATCTTTGCCACGTCAGAGGAATTCCTGAGAGAGAGAGAGAGAGGGGGGGGGGGGGGGGGGGGGGGGGGGAGAGAGAGAGGAGAGAGAGAGAGAGAGAGAGAGAGAGAGAGAGAGAAAGGGAGAGAGAGAGGGAGAGAGGGAGGGAGGGAGAGAGAGGGAGAGAGGGAGAGAGAATACTGAAGTTATTTAATATTTTTCTCTTTTCGGCGTTGCACTTTGTAGACGGTCCCTTATATTTTCTTATTCTTATATTGTATTTTTTAATAAGCACATAGAATAGATAAATGTTACATAACATTATTCTGCAATATTTTCAGAGCGATCTAATTTAAAAACATATTTAAAACCACATTTAAGTATTTTTGAAACCATGAAGGATAATAAAAGTAAATATCAGTAATCTTTAAAAAAAAACAAAAAAAACGACATTTATTATTAAAAAATAAAAATCAATCTTTGTCTACATTATAAAGTATAATTATGACATCTTCAATCTATAGTTGTGATTAATTTGATTTGAATAGGCTTCGATGTGTGACGTCGGCAGCCCCGCCCCTTTGTCGTCCGTTGCCATAGTAACGCGACAACGCCGCAGACGGACGGACGGTACTGCGGGAGATCCGTCCGGTGTAAACACGGGATTAAACCACGTTATTACCGGGACTCTCTCCATGAGACAGAGATACTTCACCCCCGGTGAGGTGGCTGCTCACAACACCGCGGCCGACCTGTGGGTCTCCTTCCTGGGCAGAGTGTGCGACCTCACCCCGCTGATGGACCAGCACCACGGTGAGTCCGATAACTACTGTTATATATTCATATATATATATATATATATATATATATATATATATACTACTGCACTCGGGGAAATGCTCTACTGTTTACTGCAACTAGATCTGACATCACTTTATACAACATGATGATATTAAACATGTATATTAATATATATATATATATATATATTCTACTGCACTCAGGGAAATGCTCTACTGTTTAGGATAGGATAGCAATTTATTTATCCCCATGGGGAAATTTCAGTTTCACAGCAGCACAAATTCTAACAAAAGACAGTTCATAAAATAAAATAAAATAAGAATAGAAATAAGAATAAGAATAGGAATAAGAATCGGACAGGGCATACAATAAATAACAATAAAAAATATCCAAGGGATAAGAACACTAGTAAAATTATGTTATAAGGGTAAATAAAAGGTAAATAAATAATTTACTGCACTACTAGTGCAGTAAATTACTTGCTACTTGCTATTTGCTATTGCTACTAGTTTACAACTAGATCTGACATCACTTTACACAACATGATGATATTAAACATGTATATTCAATTAGCTCCACCTCCAGATACAACAATAAAATGCTGCTTTCACATTAATGCATCACTAATTATATCAAAATTTTAATTTAAAAATAAAAGAAATATTTATTGACATACAGCGTATATACTATATACTGTATATATATATATATATGTACATATACAGTATATTATATACAATGTGTGCATATAATATATATGTAAAATAAGACATGAATAATTTTTGTCTCTGTGTTACAAGAGCTGTCAATCAGTTTTGGGTTGATCCAATCAGACGTTGTGTTTGAGTGCTGGTGGGCGGGGCTTCATGATGTGCTGTGTGATGCAGGTGACGCTCTGCTGCTGCCCATCATGGAGTGTGCAGGAAAGGACATCAGCTGCTGGTTCGACCCGGACACCAGAGACGTGAGCGCTAACGGACCCGGGAGACATTGTGACTTGTCATAGCAGGAGAAGGACATGTTTAATAACGATATCCCAGCATGCACCATACCAACACAGCCATCATTATTAAATACACCTGAGCTTCTCCTGCTATACGTCAACATGTCTACGGCACAAACCGACCAATGAGCTCTCGGCTCTGGCTCACCTGTCCGTCCTCTGTCCTCAGGTGCAGAAGTGTGTGGATCCCCTGACTAGCTGTGTGAGGTACTACACCCCCAGGGGGCGCTTCGTCCACGTCCCCCCCGCCGGCCCTCGCTCCGACTGGGCCAGTGACCTCGGCGAGCCCTGGTGGAGGGACGACCTCTACCAGGTGGGACTGCTGACCGCCAAGACCCGGTGGATACGAGTCATCAACACGCTGACGTCTCAGGAGCAGCGGCTGCAGGTGATTCATGTCTTCAGGTGCAGCTCAGCGTACGTGACTCTGTGATCTTCATCACCATCTGCTGTTGTTCCTCAGGTGTGTTCAGAGGAGACGCTGGAGGAAATCCTGCAGCGCTACCTGCGCTACAACGCTCACGCCCGCAGCTACACCTGGAAGCACGGCGGAGCGAGTCTGGACATGAGCCGGACGCTCAGCGAGAACAACGTCCCGGACGAAGACCAGCAGCTGCAGCAGCTGAGACTGGACCGAGACCTCTTCACCCCCGCCATCCTGCTCCACTTCAACGATGACCTCACCGAGGGCTGACCTCTGACCTCTGACCTCTGACCTCTTCACCCCCGCCATCCTGCTCCACTTCAACGATGACCTCACCGAGGGCTGACCTCTGACCTCTTCACCCCCGCCATCCTGCTCCACTTCAACGATGACCTCACCGAGGGCTGACCTCTGACCTCTGACCTCTTCACCCCCGCCATCCTGCTCCACTTCAACGATGACCTCACCGAGGGCTGACCTCTGACCTCACCGAGGGCTGACCTCTGACCTCACCGAGCACCGCCCTCATGATACAACCAGCACAGTAAATGTTTGAGGATCACTTTGTGGATTTATTCTGTTAATCTCTCAAATCTGAAATTATTAGTAAAAGTCAGGATTTTGAATTTAATCTCATCTTTTACCGGCTGCTAACAGCTAATGCTAACAGCTAATGCTAACAGCTAATGCTAATAGCTAATGCTAACAGCTAATGCTAACTAGCTGTTACCAGCTGCTAACAGCTAACATTATCTATGTTATAATGATGTGTTCAAATGTAATCTTGTAAAATGTAGTTTTTGGAGAGAAACTTGAATAAATCCTGTAGTTTGTAGGAGATGTTTTCACAGTAATATATAATATATAACAGAGAGAGATAACAAAAAACAGTATGACAACACACGGTAATAAAGGAGCGGATGTCCATCTTGGTTTTCGGCCGTCTCCATCTTGGTGGCGTTGTCGCTGTGAGCATGTTAGCATTTAGCTCAAAGCACTGCTGTTCCTCAGTACAGCTTCTTGTTATTCTACTTACAGAGTTAAAGGTTAAATCAGTGTGTTTGTGAACGTGAGTTTGGTTTGAACCTCATTGTGAAGATGAATTTGAGGAAGTGTCGACTGAGGATCGGTTTCCTGTCAGAATAAAAAGGGAAGTTGTGAAGAGGACTTCTAGTGAATGTTGGGATGATTCACTGGAAACAGAAAGAAAATAAAGTGTCAACACGTGAGAAAAGTTATGAAACACTGAACAGGATCCAGATGTGTTTGGACAGAAGACGGTTTCTACTTCAACAAGGTCGGTCACTTTTAAACTCTCTCTGCTATCACGTTAAACTCTTCATCAGTGTGTGAAGAGATCAGATCAAACATCTGGGTTCATATAGTGACGTACGAGGTAATTATCTTCTGATCTCAGGAAAACAATCAAATAACTGACCTTTCTAATATTATTATTATCATCAGTCTTTTAAAACAATTCATTAAATGTGTCAGTATTGTAGTCCGTCTTCACTTCACTAGAGCTTCTCACTACAGGGTCCATTTAGTAGCTGTTCTGGAGCTTTCAATCATACCACATAATCTTCCTATGTTTGTCATCTGAACAGTTTAAGGATACAACCTGCCAAAATATAAAATAAATACTCGATAATAAATTAATATGCCATTAAATGAACCAAAATGTGGCATTAATTAATTGATAAAATGTGATATAAAATGATATTTCTGTTTTAATTATCTTCTTTATTTATTTACCTTATTATTGATTCTCCCTATTTATCTACTCTTCTATTTAATTTTGCCTTTTATTTATTTTTATTTACTTATTTATTTATTTTTCATTCATTCAAAATTTATTTTTTAAATGCATTTATTCATTAAATGTATTTATCTATTTATTTATTATTTTCCTTTGTAAGTTTACTATTTATTCCCCCAAACTATTTCTGTTTATTTTTTAGTTATACATTGTACTTCATTAAAGTCGAGGCCCCGCCCCCTTTTGGGGGAGGGACAGGAAGCTGAAGATCTCACAGACTTAGTCTTAGACTTAGATTTCTCTGGAGTTATGATGACGTCATGATGACGTCATGACGACGGTTTAGTGATGACGACTGTCTGACTCATTGTCCTCATATTAAAGGACGACAGAGGGAGAGACGCCGTCGCCATGACGACAGACTACCAGTATGAGAACAAGATAGACAGCAGCGCCCTCTGGACTAAAGGTACCTGTCTGTCTGTCGGTCTGTCTGTCTGTCTGTGTCTGTCTGCCTGTCTGTCTGTCTGTCTGTCTGTCTGTCTGTCTGTCTGTCCGTCGGTCTGTCTGTCTGTCTGTCTGTCTGTCTGTCTGTCTGCCTGTCTGCCTGTCTGTCTGTCTGTCTGTCTGTCTGCCTGTCTGTCTGTCTGTCTGTCTGTCTGTCTGTCTGTCTGTCCGTCGGTCTGTCTGTCTGCAGTGGACAGTGGGACGCCTGTAACAGATGTTGACCTGTCTGTCTGTCTGTCTGTCTGTCTGTCTGCCTGTCTGCCTGTCTGTCTGTCTGTCTGCCTGTCTGTCTGTCTGTCTGTCTGTCTGCCTGTCTGTCTGTCTGTCTGTCTGTCTGTCTGTCTGTCTGTCTGCCTGTCTGCCTGTCTGTCTGTCTGTCTGCCTGTCTGTCTGTCTGTCTGTCTGTCTGCCTGTCTGTCTGTCTGTCTGCCTGTCTGTCTGTCTGTCTGTCCGTCGGTCTGTCTGTCTGCAGTGGACAGTGGGACGCCTGTAACAGATGTTGACCTGTCTGTCTCTCTGTTGTCTGTCCATCAGAACCAGCTCCCGTCTCTCTCTCAGGAGTCTCCAGGTTCAGATGCTGGTTGTTTCCTGCTCTGACGGCGACAGTTCTCCTGGTTCTGATCATAGTACTCGGAGTCAGCAGTGAGTACACATTCAGAAACGTAGTATTTTAATCCTGTTACTGTTAGTGACTGCTGTCTTTCTGTCTCTCTGTGTGTGATCAGACACCAAGACGGCGAATCGCCTCTGGTCTGTGGAGCAGAGAGCGTCCAACCTGAGTGACGTCATCCAATCACTGAACGCCTCACTGCAGCACGCTCAAGGTAACACACACACACACACACACACACACACACACACACACACACACATATATATTTGTACTTACCCGTCTCCCTCTTGGTTTTCGTCTGTCTCCGTCTTGGTTTCTTTTGTCGTCTCCGTCTTGGTTTTCGTCCGTCTCCCTCTTGGTTTTCGTCCGTCTCCGTCTTGGTTTTCGTCCGTCTCCGTCTTAGTTTTCGGCCGTCTCCCTCTTGGTTTTCGTCCGTCTCCGTCTTGGTTTTCGTTTGTCTCCGTCTTGGTTTTCGTCCGTCTCCGTCTTGGTTTTCGTTTGTCTCCGTCTTGGTTTTCGTCCGTCTCCGTCTTGGGTTTCGTCCGTCTCCGTCTTGGTTTTCGGTCGTCCCCGTCCTGGTTTTTGGCCATCTTGGCGAAGTGTAAGTGATGAAAGTAGTTGACTTAAGGATTACGGGATGAGGACATTTAAATGTAAGTTAAGAACTAAGAGATAACAGTGATTTAAATGTCAGCTGACCGGTATCCACATCAACATGTTAACATGCTAAATACTTCACTTTCCTGTCCTTCATTCCAGAAACAGCGAAACAAGTTCAGCAGATGCAGTCTGCTGTGGAGAACAACAAGGACCAGCTGACCTCAGGTCTGTCTCCTGCTGCTACTAATAAGAACTTCAGCGAGCACGATTCACAGTGTCGTTCTGTTGTATGAATCTGTTACTAAAGCTCCGTTCCCATTGGACAGAAACGCTCTAACACCCACTAACATCTGGCTTTGTCTTCAGTGCGACAGATTACAATCTGCATCACATATACGCACTAACTGTGGTGGAGAATGTATAACAAGACTACCCAGTAGTATATATATATATATATATATATATATATATATATATATATATACATAGTGTATTTACTGTGTGTGTTCAGTGGCGGAGGCGTTGAAGCAGCTGTCAGTCGTGGACTCTCTCAGCAGGAGCGTCGCTTCGCTCAAATGTTCCCTCGAACGCATCATCAACAACAGTAAACACACACACACACACACACACACACATACAGTCATATGTTTAAAGTGCACGTTTAATGACAGACAGATGCTCACACCTGTCTGTCTGTCTGTCTGTCTGTCTGTCTGTCTCTCAGGCTCAGCAGGGGACGGTTGCTGTCCTTTAGGTTGGGAGCAGTTTGGCCTCAACTGTTATTTCTTCAGCAGTTCGTCTCTGTCCTGGAACGAGTCCAGAGTCTGGTGTGACAAACAGGAAGCTCACCTGCTCATACTCCACACCGACAAGGAATGGGTGAGACAGTTTTTACTCAGTGGTCAACCTCCGGGTCTGAGAAGTGAAACCAGTCCTGAAGAACTCCTCTGGTTCTATAGAAGTTCTATAGAAGTTCTATAGAAGTTCTCTCTTGATTTATTACCTCAGTAAACATTGTAAACATGAGTTTATGGTCTCAATCACTAGTTTCAAGTCTTCTTCAATACAGCATGATGTTCATTTAGTAAATTATGGTCCCATTTAGAGTCAGACAGACCATAAAGCAGGGGATGCTTTAGGGCGGGGCTACCTGGTGATTGACATGTCGCTAACATGACCAAAAACCAAGATGGAGACGGCCAAAAACCAAGATGGAGACGGCCAAAAACCAAGATGGAGACGGACAAAAAACAAGATGGAGACGGAGAAAAACCAAGATGGAGACGGACAAAAACCAAGATAGAGACGACCAAAAACCAAGATGGAGACGACCAAAAACCAAGATGGAGACGGACAAAAACCAAGATAGAGACGTCCAAAAACCAAGATGGAGACGGACAAAAACCAAGATGGAGACGGACAAAAAACAAGATGGAGACGGACAAAAAACAAGATAGAGACGGACAAAAACCAAGATAGAGACGGACAAAAACCAAGATGGAGACGACCAAAAACCAAGATGGAGACGACCAAAAACCAAGATGGAGACGGACAAAAACCAAGATGGAGACGGACAAAAACCAAGATGGAGACGGACAAAAACCAAGATGGAGACGGACAAAAACCAAGATAGAGACGGACAAAAACCAAGATAGAGACGGACAAAAACCAAGATAGAGACGACCAAAAACCAAGATAGAGACGACTAAAAACCAAGATGGAGACGACCAAAAACCAAGATGGAGACGGTCAAAAACCAAGATAGAGACGACTAAAAACCAAGATAGAGACGACTAAAAACCAAGATGGAGACGACCAAAAACCAAGATGGAGACGGTCAAAAACCAAGATAGAGACGGCCAAAAACCAAGATAGAGACGACTAAAAACCAAGATGGAGACGACCAAAAACCAAGATGGAGACGACCAAAAACCAAGATGGAGACGACCAAAAACCAAGATAGAGACGACTAAAAACCAAGATGGAGACGACCAAAAACCAAGATGGAGACGGTCAAAAACCAAGATAGAGACGGCCAAAAACCAAGATAGAGACGACTAAAAACCAAGATAGAGACGGTCAAAAACCAAGATAGAGACGACCAAAAACCAAGATAGAGACGACTAAAAACCAAGATAGAGACGACCAAAAACCAAGATAGAGACGACTAAAAACCAAGATGGAGACGACCAAAAACCAAGATAGAGACGACCAAAAACCAAGATGGAGACGGACAAAAACCAAGATAGAGACGACTAAAAACCAAGATAGAGACGACTAAAAACCAAGATGGAGACGACCAAAAACCAAGATGGAGACGGACAAAAACCAAGATAGAGACGACTACAAAACCAAGATAGAGACGACTAAAAACCAAGATGGAGACGACCAAAAACCAAGATGGAGACGGTCAAAAACCAAGATAGAGACGGCCAAAAACCAAGATGGAGACGGACAAAAACCAAGATGGAGACGACCAAAAACCAAGATAGAGACGACCAAAAACCAAGATAGAGACGGTCAAAAACCAAGATAGAGACGACCAAAAACCAAGATAGAGACGACCAAAAACCAAGATGGAGACGGTCAAAAACCAAGATAGAGACGACCAAAAACCAAGATAGAGACGGTCAAAAACCAAGATAGAGACGACCAAAAACCAAGATAGAGACGGTCAAAAACCAAGATAGAGACGACCAAAAACCAAGATAGAGACGACCAAAAACCAAGATGGAGACGGTCAAAAACCAAGATAGAGACGGTCAAAAACCAAGATAGAGACGACTAAAAACCAAGATAGAGACGACCAAAAACCAAGATAGAGACGACTAAAAACCAAGATAGAGACGACTAAAAACCAAGATGGAGACGGTCAAAAACCAAGATAGAGACGGTCAAAAACCAAGATAGAGACGACCAAAAACCAAGATAGAGACGGTCAAAAACCAAGATAGAGACGACCAAAAACCAAGATGGAGACGGACAAAAACCAAGATAGAGACGACTAAAAACCAAGATAGAGACGACTAAAAACCAAGATAGAGACGACCAAAAACCAAGATGGAGACGACCAAAAACCAAGATGGAGACGGACAAAAACCAAGATAGAGACGACTAAAAACCAAGATAGAGACGACTAAAAACCAAGATAGAGACGGTCAAAAACCAAGATAGAGACGGTCAAAAACCAAGATAGAGACGACTAAAAACCAAGATGGAGACGACCAAAAACCAAGATGGAGACGGACAAAAACCAAGATAGAGACGACTAAAAACCAAGATAGAGACGACCAAAAACCAAGATGGAGACGGTCAAAAACCAAGATAGAGACGGTCAAAAACCAAGATAGAGACGACCAAAAACCAAGATAGAGACGACCAAAAACCAAGATGGAGACGGTCAAAAACCAAGATAGAGACGACCAAAAACCAAGATAGAGACGACTAAAAACCAAGATAGAGACGACCAAAAACCAAGATAGAGACGACCAAAAACCAAGATAGAGACGACTAAAAACCAAGATAGAGACGACCAAAAACCAAGATAGAGACGACCAAAAACCAAGATAGAGACGACTAAAAACCAAGATGGAGACGACCAAAAACCAAGATAGAGACGACCAAAAACCAAGATAGAGACGACCAAAAACCAAGATAGAGACGACTAAAAACCAAGATAGAGACGACCAAAAACCAAGATAGAGACGACTAAAAACCAAGATAGAGACGACCAAAAACCAAGATAGAGACGACCAAAAACCAAGATAGAGACGACCAAAAACCAAGATAGAGACGACTAAAAACCAAGATAGAGACGACCAAAAACCAAGATAGAGACGACTAAAAACCAAGATAGAGACGACCAAAAACCAAGATGGAGACGGTCAAAAACCAAGATGGAGACGTCCAAAAACCAAGATGGAGACGGTCAAAATGCCGAACTCAAGGCTTCAGAACTGTAGTCCACCAACCAATGGGTGACGTCACAGCGACCTCGTCCACTTCCTGTATCCAGTCACTGGTTTTACTGAACATCCAACATGCAGCTTCTTGTTAAAGAGTTCCTTCTGAGAATACTTGAATATACGTCTGTCTGTGTTTCCGTCCAGGACTTTGTGACGCGTCGTACCGTTCCTGTCCTATTCTGGGTGGGTCTGTCGGACTGGAGGACCGGGCGCTGGGAGTGGGTCAACCAGACGCCGTACACCATGGAGCGCAGGTACTTCCTGTCAGCCTCCATCACTAAACGGGTTTCCTTTCACATTTTGAAGTATTGCATTAAAGAAGCGGGATGGAAACAGCAAAATGTCTTTGTGGACATATATTCATATTGCCTTTGTCTCCGGACTACATGATTTGTTAACATTGTGTTTGTGTGGTTTCCAGGCGCTGGGTGCCGGGTCAGCCCGACAGCTGGACCGCTCACGGTTTGGGCCACGGCGACGAAGACTGCGCTCACCTGCAATTCAACGGACGCCTCAACGACCTGCACTGCTCCACCAAGATGTTCTTCATCTGCCAGAAACACAGCATGCGTTCCTAAACACACTGCCGAATGATCGGAACTTTAACCCACACTTCAACTCCTTTTAGTGCTTCAACTTCAGCTTTAGCTTCCACATAAATACACTTCAAAAGCTCCGAAGAATCAACATTTTAAGACATTTCAGCTTTTTCAATCACTTCAGCTGCAGTTTTTCAGCTACTGATAATAATGATAATAATTATAATAAAATATGACGTAATTTTAAACTTGCTTGAATGAAAATAAATGTTATCGTTTGTCGTGTGTTTTCTTGGGTACCCATAGAACCCATAGAACCCATAGAACCCATTTACATTCACATATCTGGAGGTCAGAGGTCAAGGGACCCCGTCTCCATCTTGGTTTTTGTGACGTCATTGTAAACTTGCTTGAATGAAAATAAATGTAATCGTGTGTTTTAGGGCAATAAAGTTTCAGTGTTTAAAATGAAAATGTGATCTTTTATAAAATGACGTTTTAAACCTCAAGCTTCCTCTCAACACTTCAGCATTTCAGCTCTTTCTGCACTCGCATGTTAACTTTCAATGAAACACATTTCTTTGCTTCATTTTTAACCGACACTTCAACTCCTTTTAGTGCTTCAACTTCAGCTTTTGCTTCAACATAAATACACTTCAAAAGCTGTGAAGAATGAACCTTTCAGCCTCAGCAGAAGTGAGAGTCTCCTGGTTGTTTTCTGTGTTTTAGTCCCGACTAACAGAGTGACATCAGACTTCAGTGTTTTACGGATCAAAGTGCGTTTGGGTGGACGATGACCTCGGCTCGCTGTTTGGACAGTCTCACACTGTTTGTCAGTCCTCGTCCTGACGGGAAGACACGGCAGTTTGAAGGAGCGGAGAGACATCGCCATGACGACCGAATACCATGACGACGTTGAAGATGACAGCAGCTCCTTCTGGAACAAAGGTACCAGTCTGTCCCTCCATCTGTCTGTCCCTCCACCTGTCTGTCCTTCCACCTGTCTGTCCCTCCACCAGTCTGTCCCTCCACCTGTCTGTGTATGAGGCTGATTACACTGACTGTAACATGAAAGAGTCACCTCCTGTCTGTCTGTCTGTCTGTCTGTCTGTCTGTCTGTCTGTCTGTCTGTCTGTCTGTCTGTCTGTCTGTCTGTCTGTCTGTCTGTCTCTCTGTCTGTCTGTCCATCAGAACCAGCTCCTGTCTACTTCTCAGGAGTCTCCAGGTTCAGACGCTGGTTGTTTCCTGCTCTGACGGCGACAGTCATCCTGGGTCTGATCATAGCGCTGGGAGCAAGCAGTGAGCGCGCTCACACACACACACACACACACACACACACACACACACACACACACACACACACACACACTATGACTTGCCCCAAACTGCATGTGATTAATTGAAAAATGTCAAAAAAAAAAAAATAAAAATAAAAAATGAATGTCGAAAAAAAATTTTTTAAATGTCCGAAAAATGTCAAAAATAAATAAATGTAAAAACTTAAAAAAAATTGAATGATGTTGAAACCAAAATTGAAAAATGTCAGGAAAAAAAAAAAAAAGAAATGAATAACGTCGAATTTTTTTTTTTTAAAATAACCGTAAAATGTAAAAAAAAAATTCCGAAAAATGTCCAAAAAATGTAAAAAAAGAAAAAGAGTCTGAAAAATGTCAAAAAAAAAAAAATGTCAAGAAATATATTGTCCAGAACCCCTCCCAGGTTCTGCATTTAGCATAAAACAATATGCTCAGATCATAACATGGCAAACTGCAGCCCAACAGGCAACAACAGCTGTCAGTGTGTCAGTGTGCTGACTTCACTATGACTTGCCCCAAACTGCATGTGATTATCATAAAGTGGGCATGTCTGTAAAGGGGAGACTCGTGGGTACCCATAGAACCCATTTACATTCACTGATCTGGAGGTCAGAGGTGTCCAAAATGTCCCAAAAATGTAAAAAAAATAAATAAATAAAAGTTCGAAAATGTCCCCAAAAAAAAACGTCTGACAAAGGTCAAAAAATGTACAATAAAAGTCCGAAAAATGTAAAAAAAAAAAAAAAAAAAAGAAGAAAAAAAAAAAGAAGAAAAATGTCTGGAAAATGTAGAAAAAAAAAATATAATAATGTCGGAATTGTTTTGGAAAAATATCCGAAAAATGTAAAAAAAAAAATTAATTCTGAAAAATGTCTAAAAAATTAAAAAAAAGAAAGAAAAAAAAGTCTGAAAAATGTCCAATAAATGTAAAAAAAAAAAAAAAAAAAAAGTTCGAAAAATGTCCCAAAAAAGTCTGAAAAATGTGAAAAAAAAAAGCTTGAATAATCTCGAAATTTTTTTTGAAAAATGTCGGAAAATGTAAAAAAAAAAAAAAAAAGTCCCGAAGAGAAAGAAAAATATCATCCAGAACCCCTCCCAGGTTCTGCATTTATCATAAAACAATATGCTCAGATCATAACATGGCAAACTGCAGCCCAACAGGCAACAACAGCTGTCAGTGTGTCAGTGTGCTGACTTCACTATGACTTGCCCCAAACTGCATGTGATTATCATAAAGTGGGCATGTCTGTAAAGGGGAGACTCGTGGGTACCCATAGAACCCATTTACATTCACTGATCTGGAGGTCAGAGGTCAAGGGACCCCTTTTAAAATGGACATGACAGTTTTTAGTTTGGAGCGTTATTTAACCTCCTTCATGACAAACTAATATGACCTGGTCTCCATCTTGGTTTTTGTCCGTCTCGATTTGGATTCTTTAGGTTCTCTAGTTTACTATGATACCAGTATCTATATATATACCTATATATATATATATATATGATACCAGTATCTATATATATACCTATATATATATATATATATATATATATATATATATATATATATATATATATGATAACAGTATCTATATATATACCTATATATATATATATATATATATATGATACCAGTATCTATATATATATATATATATATATATATATATATATATATATATATATATATATATATATATATATGATACCAGTATCTTCACTCTAGCTTTAAAACTGAGCCTCTACAACCCAAAAATCGTAAGTTGCGTTAATGCGTTAAAGAAATTCGTGGCGTTAAAACAAATTGAGGTTAACTTTAACAGCCTTAATAATAACTTTAGTGATCCAGTGTCTTCATCAGGTCAACATCTGAATGTCTTTATGACCTGCAGAACTACAAACACTCCCATCAGCCTCAGCTGGAGACAGAATAATCATTTATCGTTGTGACTTCCTGAATGAATCTGTAACAGGATGACAGTGTGTGAACTTCTTCATCCTGTTTCTGTTCAGACACGAAGACGTGGAACCGCCTGTGGTCGGCGGAGCAAAGTGTTTCCAACCTGACGGAGTCACTGAGCGCCGCGCAGCACATCACCAGAGGTAACACACCGCCACGCTCTCCTCCTCCTGCTCATCTGATTGGTCTAAAACCTCCTGTTGTTCTGCTCCTCCTGGTCATCTGATTGGTCTAAACCTCCTGTTGTTCTCCTCCTCCTGTTCATCTGATTGGTCTAAAACCTCCTGTTGTTCTGCTCCTCCTGTTCATCTGATTGGTCTAAAACCTCCTGTTGTTCTGCTCCTCCTGGTCATCTGATTGGTCTAAAACCTCCTGTTGTTCTGCTCCAGATGCAGCTAAAGACGTTCACCGCCTCAAGTTCTCTGTGGAGAGCAACAAAGACCAGCTGACCTCAGGTCAGTCAGAAAACACACACTGCTGCTACAGCTGTGTATTCACTATACTGTACTTACTGTGTGTGTGTGTGTGTGTGTGTGTGTGTGTGTGTGTGTGTGTGTGTGTGTGTGTGTGTGTGTGTGTGTGTGTGTGTGCAGTGGCGGAGGCGTTGAAGCAGCTGTCGTCTCTGGACTCCATCAGCAGGACGGTCGCTTCACTCAAATGTTCCCTCGAACGCCTCATCCACAACAGTAAACACTGAGAGAGACAGACAGGCATATCACTGTAGACCTGTCTCTCTCCCCCCTGTGTCTGCTGACCTGTCTGTCTCTCCGTCTGTCTCTCTCCCCCCTGTGTCTGCTGACCTGTCTGTCTCTCCGTCTGTCTCTCTCCCCCCTGTGTCTGCTGACCTGTCTGTCTCTCCGTCTGTCTCTCAGGTTCGACAGTGGAAGGCTGCTGTCCTCTGGATTGGGACATTTTGGGCTCCAGCTGTTACTTGTTCAGCGGGACTTCTTTGTCCTGGGACGAAGCGAAAGACTGGTGCAACGGACACGAGTCCCACCTGGTCATCCTAAACGCTGACGAGGAGTGGGTGAGACAGCCCGTCTGTCTGTCTGCCTGTCTGTCTGTCTGTCTGTCTGTTGAAGACAAATATCGTCTTCAATATAAAGAGAGTCAGAGCTGAGAGCGTGATGTCATATAACCATCTGAAGAAGGCTGAACCTTTGGAGGCTTCATCTGAAACATGTTGAAGTTAAATAAGCTGTCTGTCTCTCTACCTGTCTGTCTGTCTCTCTACCTGTCTGTCTCTCTGCTTCAGGACTTTGTGAAAGCTCACAGCCTGAATACCTTCTACTGGGTGGGTTTGACCGATGAGAGGACGGGGGAGTGGGAGTGGGTCAACCAGACGCCGTACGTCATGAACAGAAGGTGGGTTACACGTGGTTCAGTATCTGGTCTAGGTACGCTACCTGGTCTAGGTACGCTCCCTGGTCTAGGTACGCTACCTGGTCTAGGTAGGCTACCTGGTCTAGGTACGCTACCTGGTCTAGGTACGCTACCTGGTCTAGGTACGCTACCTGGTCCAAAGAATGAACAGTTCTACCAGATTCATTCTGGGAATATCTAAAGGATTTCTAAGAAAATAAAGGACTCGTGAAATGAAAACCGAACCTCTGAATGTTTGTGTTTGTGTGGTTTCCAGGCGCTGGCTTCCCGGTCAGCCCGACAGCTGGACCGGTCACGGTTTTGGCCACGGCGACGAAGACTGCGCTCACCTGCACTCTGAAGGACGCCTCAACGACCTGCACTGCTCCACCAAGATGCGCTACATCTGCCAAACACACAGCCAGCGCAGCTGAACAGCTCCACCTCTGTCCAGGCTCAACCTCTGTCCAGGCTCCACCTCTGTCCAGGCTTCATCTCTGTCCAGGCTCCACCTCTGTCCAGGCTTCATCTCTGTCCAGGCTCCACCTCTGTCCAGGCTTCATCTCTGTCCAGGCTTCACCTCTGTCCAGGCTCCACCTCTGTCCAGGCTCCACCTCTGTCCAGGCTTCATCTCTGTCCAGGCTCCACCTCTGTCCAGGCTCCACCTCTGTCCAGGCTCCACCTCTGTCCAGGCTTCATCTCTGTCCAGGCTTCACCTCTGTCCAGGCTTCACCTCTGTCCAGGCTCCACCTCTGTCCAGGCTCCGCATACACACTGCTCTACCCAAATACCATTAAATAATAAGATCCCAACACATCAGACCGAACCGTTTCTGTGTCCACGCCGACGCTGCTCGGGCTGATGACATCATGGCGTCTGGCCAATGAAGGATGATTTGTGCGGTGTGTGTTGTACAGATTGTAAAGGCAGTTTACTGCCGATGGAGTGTAATCTCTGGAGCAACCGAGTGTTGAGATTGTGGTATGATGAATAATCTCGTTTTAACCAGTATAACCAGTATAACCAGTATTACCAGTATCCTTATATCTCTTCTTCAATAAAAACACATCACTGAGCCTCACTGTTGTTCCTTCATCACCATGAACACTCACACTGTTTATTTCATCCACCGTCCTGCTGCCACTAACACTCACTACAGCACCACATGGGGATTAATCCGCCGCTGAAAATAGTCCCCAACAAAGTCACTGTGAGCAGCTGGTTGAGCAGATTACTGATTAAACTATATATTAGTGTTTCTACAGACTGACGTCTTCCTGTATCCAGTCTGTAGTCTTCAGTAGGAACCAGTTGGGGTTGGGATAACAATAAGACATAAAATATCACTCACCTCATACTTTAAGAACTCTTGTGCATCAGAAACAGCAGCAGGACAGAACAAGAATTACAATATTAAATGAGAGGAGAATTTATTAGACTGTAAGTGTGATGAAAACTCTCCATAATGAGAACCTTTACACAGTTTATAAAACAAAGCAACATGCAGATCGACAGGCAGACGGGCTGAAACCACCGAGACTAAAGCTACCAGGTCTATAAACAGAGATGAGAACTTTCTGCCACTAAAATAGGACTTAAATGCAACTTCAAACTGAGGCTTTCATAAAACATGTAAACCAGGACAGAAAGCAGGACTTTAGAAATACGCTTTATGAAATATTCTGGACGTAGGTTGAAACACTAACGAGATACGGGGATTAAGGGGATAGTACATGTGAAATTTCTATAATTATGATAAATTGAATTTTATTGTGCACACATCTGAAAGGGGAAGAGCTCGCCACACTTTTATTTATACTTTAATTTGTCCAATAAACTTCAATAAAATGTGTTTCTGAGTGAAAGTTTGTATTAAGTTTCTGATATGATATAATATAAAAGACATAAAAGCTGCTCAAACATCAGTTTTTGATGCACTGTTTTACCCATTATCCTGCTTTATTAATAACATTATAACAATAGTAACAATAATTCAGTACCCTCTTATTATTATCATTACTATTATTATTGATATTAAATAGACAATAAATGAATAAATATTGTGTCTAAGTCTCTCTTAAACACCAAGCGGTTCCTCCCTTGTTTCCTATTTTATTGATACATACTAAATATATATACTAATATATACAGAACAAAATACTGTATTGTTACCAAAAAACTACAAATCCCAGCATCCCACTGACATTTGGCACACAGAATCCAGCAAACAGCTACGAATGAAATAAAAGTTTAAATTTGTGACTGCTGCTCTTTAACTGTAGTCCTGTTGTATAGTTAAAAAAAACTACAAATCCCAACATCAGTAAAGTGCATCAGCATGTGTCCTGGTGAATTCATCCAACAGGAAATACTTATACATATATATATATATAAATATACTTATATATAAATAAACTTATATAAATAAAATGCTAGAAATAAGAAGATAAAAAATCTAACTTTAAACTCCCATCAGGCATCAGGGGTCAGGGGTCAGGGGGTCAGGTGGAACGCTCGGCTCAGGATGACTTCAGTTGTGGCTCCGCCCAGGTGACACGCCTCCAGGACGCACACCAGCCTCTGATTGGCCAGCTGGGCCGCCGTGCCGATGAGGTCAGCTGATAGAGAGACAAGAGGAAGCCTTCATCCTTCTGCTCAGATTAAACTGGAGATCAGTAGTGATCGTGTGTGAGGACTCACCTGGTGCAGGTGTGTGTGAGGACTCACCTGGTGCAGGTGCAGGTGTGTGTGAGGAGAAGGCTCCGTGGGACAGGATGGAGGTCCAGGTGTTGGAGTGAGGGAGGACGGGGGGAGAGAGGGAGGAAGAGGAGCAGTGAGGGAGGAAGATGGTGTCGACCAAAACCCCGTCTGACAGAGCTGCACAAAGAGATTCATTACGAAGTTAGAACAAGAAACCATCAAAGTATTATTTATATAAAAAACACTGAGAGAATCATAATAAACAAATAAAAAGAAAATAGCTTCAGAAATAAAATACTTCCCTGTAAAGTATTTTAGTATATAAGATAAATTAAATTCCAAAGTCAAAGTACCTCTCAGTCTCAGTGTGTAGTAATCCTGAAGAGCAGCATCGAACCTCCGGGCGCCGCTCGCCCTCCCCCCCATCGCCACGGCCAACGCCTGCTCCTCCCTGTGGCCGTGGTCGTAGCGCATCGGCAGCGTCTCCACGGCGACCGGTGGGATGGCAGGGAGGAGGGGGGCGGTGACGAAGGACGAGGTGTCTTCATCATCATCTTCATCATCATCGTCATCGTCTCCGTCGTCTTGATCAGCGTTTGTGTTTTCTAGAAACTCCATGGAGGCTTCAAACAGAATAACTGCAGACAGAGAAGATTTATTATTATTATTATTGTTATTATTATTATTATTATTGTTGTTATTGTTATTGTTATTATTATTATTGTTCTTATTATCATTATTATTATTATTGTTGTTATTATCATTATTATTGTTATTATTATTATTGTTATTATTGTTGTTGTTATTGTTATTATTATTATCATTATTATTGTTATTATTATCATTATTATTATTATTATTGTTATTATAATT
>CAKAOJ020000458.1:177500-210000 GCA_916701645.2 Sebastolobus alascanus
GCCGGTTCTGCCGGGCCGAACCAGGGCAGAGAGACCCAGTCCACGTGGACCCTCCGGTCCGGATCCTCCTCCTCGGTGACCTCTGACCTCACCAGCCTGTAGCTGCAGGAGAACACACAGGATCAGCTGACTGATGACATCACAGCACCGCGGTCTACCTGTCCTCACCTGTCTCTGTCTCCAGAGGCCCCGGTGCATTCTGGGAGCTGGGCGCTCATGGCGGGGGTGAAGGCCGCGTTACGGAGAACCGATCCGGGCCGCAGGACGTTCCTCTCCACCAGCCGGTTCAGACCTGGATCCAGAGTCACACGAAGTCTGCAGTCCCCGTCCGTCAGGGTGATGTCATACAGGTCGTCACCTGGAGACGGAAACCAGAAGACCGGTAAACCAGTAGACCAGTAGACCAGTGAACCAGAACCAGTAGACCAGAAGACCAGTGAACCAGAAGACCAGTAGACCAGTAGACCAGTAGACCAGTGAACCAGAACCAGTAGACCAGAAGACCAGTGAACCAGAAGACCAGTAGACCAGTAGACCAGTAGACCAGTAGACCAGTGAACCAGTAGACCAGTAAACCAGTAGACCCTGACACAAACCAGTAAACCAGTAGATGGACCTGATAAAGACATATTGTAGTTCATTCTGTAAAGGGAACCAGTGGAGCTTTTTCCTGTTTTATCCTATTTTATGTCCCGTCTTTTGTTGTTTGTCTCGTCCTGTCTCTTCTCGTCCTGTCTCGTCCTGTCTCGTCCTGTCTCTTCCTGTCTCTTCTCGTCCTGTCTCTTCCTGTCTCTTCTCGTCCTGTCTCGTCCTGTCTCGTCCTGTCTCGTCCTGTCTCTTCTCGTCCTGTCTCGTCCTGTCTCGTCCTGTCTCTTCTCGTCCTGTCTCTTCTCGTCCTGTCTCTTCTCGTCCTGTCTCGTCCTGTCTCGTCCTGTCTCTTCTCGTCCTGTCTCTTCTCGTCCTGTCTCGTCCTGTCTCGTCCTGTCTCGTCCTGTCTCTTCACGTCCTGTCTCTTCTCGTCCTGTCTCTTCTCGTCCTGTCTCTTCTCGTCCTGTCTCTTCTCGTCCTGTCTCGTCCTGTCTCTTCTCGTCCTGTCTCATCCTGTCTCGTCCTGTCTCGTCCTGTCTCTTCTCGTCCTGTCTCTTCTCGTCCTGTCTCGTCCTGTCTCTTCTCGTCCTGTCTCTTCTCGTCCTGTCTCGTCCTGTCTCTTCTCGTCCTGTCTCTTCTCGTCCTGTCTCATCCTGTCTCGTCCTGTCTCGTCCTGTCTCTTCTCGTCCTGTCTCTTCTCGTCCTGTCTCTTCTCGTCCTGTCTCGTCCTGTCTCTTCTCGTCCTGTCTCTTCTCGTCCTGTCTCGTCCTGTCTCTTCTCGTCCTGTCTCTTCTCGTCCTGTCTCGTCCTGTCTCGTCCTGTCTCGTCCTCTCTCGTCCTGTCTCTTCTCGTCCTGTCTCTTCTCGTCCTGTCTCGTCCTGTCTCTTCTCGTCCTGTCTCGTCCTGTCTCGTCCTCTCTCGTCCTGTCTCGTCCTGTCTCTTCTCGTCCTGTCTCTTCTCGTCCTGTCTCTTCTCGTCCTCTCGTCCTGTCTCTTCTCGTCCTGTCTCTTCTCGTCCTGTCTCGTCCTGTCTCTTCTCGTCCTGTCTCTTCTCGTCCTGTCTCTTCTCGTCCTGTCTCGTCCTGTCTCGTCCTGTCTCGTCCTCTCTCGTCCTGTCTCGTCCTGTCTCTTCTCGTCCTGTCTCGTCCTGTCTCGTCCTCTCTCGTCCTGTCTCGTCCTGTCTCTTCTCGTCCTGTCTCGTCCTATCTCGTCCTGTCTCTTCTCATCCTGTCTCTTCTCGTCCTGTCTCTTCTCGTCCTGTCTCTTCTCGTCCTGTCTCGTCCTGTCTCGTCCTCTCTCGTCCTGTCTCTTCTCGTCCTGTCTCTTCTCGTCCTGTCTCTTCTCGTCCTGTCTCTTCTCGTCCTGTCTCGTCCTGTCTCTTCTCGTCCTGTCTCTTCTCGTCCTGTCTCTTCTCGTCCTGTCTCGTCCTGTCTCGTCCTGTCTCGTCCTCTCTCGTCCTATCTCGTCCTGTCTCTTCTCGTCCTGTCTCTTCTCGTCCTGTCTCTTCTCGTCCTGTCTCGTCCTGTCTCGTCCTGTCTCGTCCTCTCTCGTCCTGTCTCGTCCTGTCTCTTCTCGTCCTGTCTCGTCCTGTCTCGTCCTCTCTCGTCCTATCTCGTCCTGTCTCTTCTCGTCCTGTCTCTTCTCGTCCTGTCTCTGTCTCTTCTCGTCCTGTCTCTTCTCGTCCTGTCTCTTCTCGTCCTGTCTCGTCCTATCTCGTCCTGTCTCTTCTCGTCCTGTCTCTTCTCGTCCTGTCTCTTCTCGTCCTGTCTCTTCTCGTCCTGTCTCTTCTCGTCCTATCTCGTCCTGTCTCTTCTCGTCCTGTCTCTTCTCGTCCTGTCTCGTCCTGTCTCTTCTCGTCCTGTCTCTTCTCGTCCTGTCTCGTCCTGTCTCTTCTCGTCCTGTCTCTTCTCGTCCTGTCTCTTCTCGTCCTGTCTCTTCTCGTCCTGTCTCTTCTCGTCCTATCTCGTCCTGTCTCTTCTCGTCCTGTCGCGTCCTATCTCGTCCTGTCTCTTCTCGTCCTGTCTCGTCCTCTCTCTTCCTGTCTCGTCCCTTGGTGTCTCACCGTTGAGGACAGCCTGGGGGAAGTAGACGGAGGATCCCTGGTCTCTGCTGTAGCGCTGCAGGTCCACCACGTAGAGGGACTCCCTGCAGACAGCAGGAGAGGACAGGGACGCCTGCAGGACAGACAAACACAGGAAACAACAAACATCCAACAGAATGAAAGACAACACAGTAAATATTAAAAGTGTCGCTGAGATTGACCTGTCCCCGTTAGAGAAATTATGTCAGGCTGGATATTAAACAACATTCATGTTCAATAAGTGATTAAATATCATGAGACATGTTGCTGAAACAACAACAAACAAGATGGCGGCTAAACCGACCGTCTAATAACAACCAGTATTCAGAATCAGCCGGCAGGTCGCTGCTCACCAGACTCCAGAACAATATCACATCATTTAAATCTGTCCGATTTACCGACTGATAGAAACGCATCTACGTCACAGACTGACGTGTCTCATTGTTCAGGGTCTGCTGCTGAATCCGGCTCAACTAGAATATATATATATATATATATATATATATATATATATATGTAATAAATATATATATATATTACATATATATATATATATATGTAATATATATATGTAATATATGTATATATATATACATATATATATGTTATATATATATATATATATATGTAATATATAATCCACTAAACGGAAATTCCGTCAACACAAAATATCGATCTGTGATTGATTCCTATGACAGCAGATTTCTAATAGCCCGCGTTTTATTGTTAAATGAAAACAAACCGACCGTTAACATGTGTCCCGAATATCTTTAATCAGAACTCTCTTATTATATCTTAATACACGGCTGTGTTGAATACTCGATTCTGATTGGTCAATCACGGCGTTCTGCGGTCTGTTATTTCTGTATAGCAGACCGTTGCTACGTATAGCAGACCGTTGCTACGTAGAGCAGACCGCTGCTACGTATAGCAGACCGTTGCTACGTATACAGACCGTTGCTACGTAGAACAGACCGTTGCTATGTATAGCAGACCGTTGCTACGTATAGCAGACCGTTGCTACGTATAGCAGACCGTTGCTACGTATAGCAGACCGTTGCTACGTATAGCAGACCGTTGCTACGTATAGCAGACCGTTGCTACGTATAGCAGACCGTTGCTACGTAGAGCAGACCGTTGCTACGTATAGCAGACCGTTGCTACGTATAACAGACCGTTGCTAGGTAGAGCAGACCGCTGCTATGTATAGCAGACCGTTGCTACGTATAGCAGACCGTTGCTACGTATAGCAGACCGTTGCTACGTATAGCAGACCGTTGCTATGTAGAACAGACCGTTGCTACGTATAACAGACCGTTGCTAGGTAGAGCAGACCGCTGCTACGTATAGCAGACCGTTGCTACGTATAGCAGACCGTTGCTACGTATAGCAGACCGTTGCTAGGTATAGCAGACCGTTGCTACGTATAGCAGACCGTTGCTATGTAGAACAGACCGTTGCTACGTATAGCAGACCGTTGCTATGTATAGCAGACCGTTGCTATGTAGAACAGACCGTTGCTACGTATAGCAGACCGTTGCTACGTATAGCAGACCGTTGCTATGTAGAACAGACCGTTGCTACGTATAACAGACCGTTGCTACGTATAGCAGACCGTTGCTACGTATAGCAGACCGTTGCTACGTATAGCAGACCGTTGCTATGTAGAACAGACCGTTGCTACGTATAGCAGACCGTTGCTATGTAGAACAGACCGTTGCTACGTATAGCAGACCGTTGCTATGTATAACAGACCGTTGCTATGTAGAACAGACCGTTGCTACGTATAGCAGACCGTTGCTACGTATAGCAGACCGTTGCTACGTATAGCAGACCGTTGCTATGTAGAACAGACCGTTGCTACGTATAGCAGACCGTTGCTATGTAGAACAGACCGTTGCTACGTATAGCAGACCGTTGCTATGTATAACAGACCGTTGCTATGTAGAACAGACCGTTGCTACGTATAGCAGACCGTTGCTACGTATAGCAGACCGTTGCTATGTAGAACAGACCGTTGCTACGTATAGCAGACCGTTGCTATGTATAACAGACCGTTGCTATGGGCGCAGCTCTGATGTCGGACTCTGGCGGACCGTTTTTGCGTCAAAATATTGATTTCTTCAGTAAGTAGCCGTGTAATAAGCGGGACAGCTAGCCCGCTTAGCTGTCCAGCTGTACAGCTAGCGGGTCATTGTAGTGAAAGAATCCCCTTCAGGGCGATGCTGCATCGCCCTGAAGGGGATTCTTTCACTACTATGACCCGCTAGCTGTACATTATCTCTTACAAAATCATAATATTCAGCAGGATGAACGATTTAACTGTAAAGCAGAGAGACGTTAAAGCAGGAGATATTTGAACAGTCTGGTTGAGAGAGAAGAGAAGAGGAGGAGGAAGAGGAGGAAGATGGAGAGAGAACCAGCAGACAGATATCACACCAACTCATCAGTAAGAAGCTGCAGGACAGACCTGGTTCGGCCCGGGTCTGGACCGGGTCAGGGTTCTGTGGAAGACGCAGTCAGGAGCCGCCATGTTGGACAGGCAGCCCAGACAATAACAGTGCAGTGCATTGTGGGAGAAACACACAAAGGAGTCTGTATTTAATTAAATATTGATCGTAAAGTATAAGGAAAACTAAATGTGCTTTTAAGAGTTAAACATGATATTTAAGGAATTTAAATTTATGTTAATAGATTTTGTAATTTTATTTTAAAAATTGTATGTGTTCTTCTGAACAGACACATTAGACCTGAATATTATTATTATTATTATTATTATTATTATTATTATTATTATTAATAATAATAATAATAATAATGGGGATTATGATGATAATAATAATAATGATAATAATAATAATAATGATAATATTAATAATGATAATAATATTAATAATGATAATAATAATAACCATAATAATAATAACCATAATAATGATAATAATAATAATGATAATAATAAAAATAATAATAATGATAATAATAATAATAAAAATAATAATGATAATAATAATAATGATAATAATAATAATAATAATAACAATAATAATAATAATAATAACCAGATGTTGTTGGGTCATTAAACTCATCCATCCCAGTAAAACGACTGTATAGAAACATGTTTTATTTGACAGTTTGATGGTAAAAAGACGACAGAATCAAAGTGAGAACATTTTCTCTCTGTATAAAGCCGCAGCCTGTGACATCACTTTCTGCCGCTCTAGGCTCTGCGTGTGAAGTGCTGCGAGTCTCTGAACTCCAGGTAGAGGCTGAACAGCAGGTGCAGCGACTGGACGCGGCCTCCGTACACGGGGACGTCCAGCAGGGCGCAGACGGCGTCTGCGTACTCGGCCAGGCCGCAGCCCAGACGGGCCGGAGGCAGCTGCAGGCGGCCCAGCAGCTCCTCCAGCTCGCCGGGCCATTCCTGCATCAGGCTGTCGATGTCCGGCATCGGGCGGCCGTACTGAACGCTCGCCGCCGGCTTGGAGCGGTGCAGAGCGCCGATGCTCTCCACCCAGCTGTCCAACGCACGAGGGTTAGACTGAGGACTCGCCACGCTCGTCACCTTCTTCAGCTGCAGCAGAGACACGGAGGTTAGTGTGGAGGGAGTACTACAGCAGTACTACAGCAGTACTACTGTAGTACTGCTGTAGTACTACTGTAGTACTGCTGTAGTACTACAGTAGTACTGCAGTAGTACTCCGGTAGTAGTAGAGTATTAGTACAGAGCGTGTGGTGCTGGTCCAGTACCTGGGTGGCTCCGTGCTGCTTGCTCTCCTCTGACAGCCACAGCGACAGCACCGTTGGGTCCGACTGCTTCACGCTGGGCTCGTCCAGAACCAGCAGACCCAGACTGTCCGCCTTCTCGTCCGGCCTCGGTACCTGAACGCCACACGGCACACCGTCAGGTCAGAGGTCACAGAGATACAGAACAGCGTCTACTACACTACTTCCTGTCCCGTCTCTACTTCCTGTCCCGTCTCTACTTCCTGTCCCGTCTCTACTTCCTGTCCTGTCTCTACTTCCTTCCTGTCTCTACTTCCTGTCCCGTCTCTACTTCCTGTCCCGTCTCTACTTCCTGTCCCGTCTCTACTTCCTGTCCCGTCTCTACTTCCTTCCTGTCTCTACTTCCTTCCTGTCTCTACTTCCTGTCCCGTCTCTACTTCCTGTCCCGTCTCTACTTCCTGTCCCGTCTCTACCTCCTTCCTGTCTCTACCTCCTTCCCGTCTCTACTTCCTTCCTGTCCCGTCTCTACCTCCTTCCTGTCCCGTCTCTACCTCCTTCCTGTCCCGTCTCTACCTCCTTCCTGTCCCGTCTCTACCTCCTTCCCGTCTCTACCTCCTTCCCGTCTCTACCTCCTTCCCGTCTCTACCTCCTTCCCGTCTCTACCTCCTTCCCGTCTCTACCTCCTTCCCGTCTCTACCTCCTTCCCTTCTCTACTTCCTGTCCCGTCTCTCCTTCCTGTCCTGTCCGTACCTTGAGGAAGGCGTCGATGTCTCCCACGGCGGGGATGAAGTCTGGGATGAAGGGCTTCAGGCTGTGATCCAGCTCCATGGACTGAGGACTGTAGCTGAGAGGAGAGGCGGGGTTAATATGGGTTAATATGAGGACACAACCTGACAAAAATATTAAATAAATCAATAAACACATGATAAAAAAATATTAAATGTAGCTAAAATAATATTAAAAATAAATGTAGCCATTAATTAATTGATAAAATGTGACATCAATTGATATTTCTGTTTTAATTTGCATGTATTTATTTTAATAATTTTGTAATTGATTTAATTATATTTGTGTTTATTTTTATTTATTTATTTATGCACTTATTTTTTTTTAATTTTTCTTCTGTTCTGAGATGTTGTTAAATGTTAAATAGTGATGAAGAGGATGATGATGATGATGAAGAGCTCACCGTGTGATGTACTGGAACAGCTCTCTGATGTCGGTGCTGACCGGCAGGTTGACGTAGTCCGCCGGGTCGTACGCTCCCTCTGGAGCCTCGCCGGGCTCCTCCTCTTCATCAGAGTCCTCTTCATCAGAGTCCTCCTCTTCCTCTTCTTCCTCCTCCTCCTCCTCTTCCTCATCGTTGGGACTGACCCCGCCCGTCAGCTCGCCCGTCAGCTCGCCGGTCAGCTCCCCCCCCCTCCGAGGCGTCGGGTCCTCATCAAAGTCCTCGCTGTTGGCTGACATCAGGCCCCGCCCCCTCCTCCACTCTGACTGCACACAGTACAGGAGTACAAGTACACAAGTACTATCAGCTTCAGGGAGTACAAGTACACAGGTACTATCAGCTCCATGGAGTTAAAGTACACAGGTACTATCAGCTCCATGGAGTTAAAGTACACAGGTACTATCAGCTCCATGTAGATGAAAGATGATATTACTTTTACAACTAATACTTTAACTACATGAAGCTGATAGTACTTGACTTGTGTACTTTTACTACTGATACTTTAACTACCGTTGGGTGTGACCGGTAATGACCGGTGTGACTGGTCATTACCGGTCACACACCGGTCATGTCTCGGCTCGACGTCCACCGGTCATTACCGGTCAAATCCACCGGTTCCCGGTAATGACCGGTGGACGTTACCGCTGGATGTGACCGGTGGATGTTACCGGGGGATGTTACCGCTGGATGTGACCGGTAGATGTTACCGGTAGATGTGACCGGTAGATGTGACCGGTAGATGTTACCGGTAGATGTTACCGGTAGATTTGACCGGTGGATGTGACCGGTAGATGTTACCGGTAGATGTGACCGGTAGATGTGACCGGTAGATGTTACCGGTAGATGTGACCGGTAGATGTTACCGGTAGATGTGACCGGTAGATGTGACCGGTAGATGTTACCTGCCGCTGGCTGCGGGGAGTCGGGCTGGAGTCGCTCGCCACCTCCTCCGGGTCGGTGACCTCCAGGCTCTCGTCGTACGGCTGGTTCTTCAACAGTCGGGTGTCTTTATCCCGGTCAGCCCGCTCCATAGGACGCTACCGGATTACCGGACTACACACATTCATCTACCGTTAATCTGCCGCTGCAACCGAGTTCAACACCTGGAACGTTTCAGCAGATTCTCCCGTTTACCGACTAGCATTAGCCACCTAGCATTAGCCACCTAGCATCCACCAACCGACACAACAAACAGCCGGTTTACGGGAGAAACGCGCCTCCGGAGGTCCGCTACCCCCCTCCGTCTGTTCTATACCGGGTTATACCGGGTTATACCGGGTTAAACCGAGTTAAACCGGGTTATAACGGCTCTGTGTTCAGTTTGTTAGCGAGAGCAGCTAGCAGCTAGCGGCGAGCTACTGAGAAAGCTGTATCCTGGCAACGGAGCGCGCAATGCATCATGGGATTACAGTTTTTTTAAAAACTTTATTGAAACACAGAGAAGAGAACAGCGCCATCCGGTGACGGAACCAGATAACAGCAACACACGGAGGAAATATTAATAAATAAATGGAGAGAAAACGAATCTATTTAAATAAATTAATTAATAATAATAATAACAACAACAATAATAATAATATAAACAAAAAGAGGAATAATTTATCTTCACTATAACTTCATCCAGAATGATTAATCTGGGTTTCAAACACTTTCTGTCATAAAACATCTAAAAGCAGAACTCCTCTCTGACCCGGGTCCGGGTCTGACCCGGGTCCAGGTCTGACCCGGGTCAGTTTACAGGTCGTTGATGTGAAAAATTTTGGTAACAACTGACTTAAAATATTCTTATTTTCTGAAGACGACTAATTAATAAATGATATTAAGAAAAGAAACTAAAGGTTTCAGTTTTGAAGTACGTTTCTTCAGCTGCAGAAATCCTCCCTTACTAGTGAAGCTTTCGACCACTGAGCCTGTTCTTCATCTGACGGATGGACACAGATTCTCTGGATAAAAGTGTTGACTTCATATTATTGGACTGTTGTCAGCAGCCAATGAGGAGAGGGAGCTCATGAATATTAATGAACAGGAGAACCTGATGTCATCGGCTTCACAGCGACACAAACAGAAACACTTTTAATAAAACACACAACAAATATATAGATTTATTAAAGTTTATTATTCATTTTAAAATGTCAGTCACAGCTGCTGTGTGGGCTTCAACTACTGAGGTCATTAATGATCTGACTGCTGAGAGATCATTAATGATAATGAGTCCAGTTAGTTCACCACTTAGTCCCAACACTATGTTAATGCTGACAACACCAACAGATACTGACTGATGGAAACAGTTTGATCTAGCTGGGCTCTGAACACATTCATAATGCTGCAGTGTGAATGCGTTGGTGGGCTCTGAGGTTACTACCATTAGAAAAACTTTTACCACATTGATCACAACTGTAAGGTTTCTCTCCGGTGTGAGTGCGCTGGTGGATTTTCAGTTGACCACTCTGAGAAAAGGTTTTCCCACACAGGCCGCACCAGTACGGTCTCTCTCCTGTGTGACTGCGTTGGTGGATCTTCAGCTCACCAGATGTAGTGCAAGCTTTCCCACATTGGTCACAGCTGTATGGTTTCACTCCGGTGTGATGGCGCTCATGGATAGTAAGGTTACTTGATGCAGTGAAGGTTTTCCCACAAAAGTGACACCAGTACGGTTTCTCTCCAGTGTGATAGCGTTGGTGGACTTTGAGTTCACCTGATGTGAGGAAAGTTTTCCCACAGTCACCACAGCTGTACGGTTTCTCCCCAGTGTGGATGCGTTGGTGGGTTTTAAAGTGACTACTGCGTGAAAAACACGTTCCACATAGCTCGCACCTGTACGGTTTCTCTCCAGTGTGAACCCGTCGGTGGAGTTGTAGCTTATCGTGAGTGGTGAAAGCACTCCCACATTGGTCACAGCTGTACGGTTTCTCTCCAGTGTGCGTACGCTTATGGACTTTCAGATAACTTGATGTAGAGAATGTTTTCCCACACTGGTCACACCAGTAGGGTTTCTCTCCAGTGTGAATGCGTTGATGGACTTTTAAGTTATTTAACTGACTGAACGCACTCCCACATTGCTCACAGCCGTACGGTTTCTCTCCAGAGTGAATGTATTTATGTTTTTTAAGTGTACATGACGTAGTGAAACTTTTCCCACATTCATCACAGCTGTAGGGTTTCTCTCCAGTGTGAATGCGTCGATGGCTCTTTAAGGTACTCAGCTGTGTGAAAGCTGCTCCACATTCATCACAGCTGTAGGGTTTCTCTCCGGTGTGACTGCGTCGATGGACTTTGAGCTCAGCTGATGTCCCGTAAGCTTTCTCACAGAGGTCACAGCAGTACGGTTTCTCTCCAGTGTGAACACGTCGGTGTGCATTTAACTGATGCAGCAGATTGAATGTTTTCTCACATTGATCACAGCTGTGTGGTTTCTCTCCAGTGTGACTGATCTGATGGTTCTTTAGGTGACTTAACTGGGAGAACGCTGCGCCACACTGCTCACAGCTGTAGGGTTTCTCTCCGGTGTGGCGGCGCTGGTGGGTTTGTAGGTTCTGTCGAGTGGTGAAAGTTTTCCCACAGTCATCACAGCTGTGTAGTTTCTCTCCGGTGTGAACTCTCTGATGAACCTTTAAATATCGAGACGTTGTGAAGGACTTCTCACAGAGCTGACAGCTGTGAGGTTCCACTTCCTCTCCTCCCCGTTCCTATAGCAACAGACAGACAGACAGACAGAGAGTCAGCGAGCTATCTAGAACCATAAAGAATATTTAGAACACGTCAACAAACAAACACGGAAAAGCTCTGAAGAGTTCTGAGGTTCTGACCCGCCGGCACACATCGACGCGACTCACAGCTCGTATTAAAACACCGTCGAGTTCAGCCGAGTCAAACCAAACCGAGTCGAGCTGAGTCAAATTGAGTCAAACCGAGCCGATCCAACTCAAACTGTTTACTAACTTTGTAAAACAAAATGTAACAAATAAATACAAAGATATAAATTTACTGAATTATTTATTATTAAAATAATAGAACCTACACCAACAACGTGTACAGAAGACACTCGGACCGGCTGGAACCGGCCAAGCTAGCTGGAACCGGCTTTTTCTGTCGGTGGCCGTGGTTTTGGTTTCTGATTGACCCTTTTGTGCTGTGAACGATAAATGTCAGTTGGGTGTTGTGAATCTCTTCCCTTTTGTTAAGTTACTTTTGTTACTTCCACTCTTGAGGCCACTTTCATTAAATGATGACCAACCGAACGGCAAAATCTGATCTGAGATCTGCATAAACTCTCGTGAGACTCGCTGCCGACGGCCCGTCCTCACCACAGTTTGGTGGCTCCCTTCTAGATATCACCACGGGAAGCTTTATTTTTTATTTATTTTAGCTTTATTATTATTATAAATTCAATCCAGTTGTTTAACAGACCCCAGATGTTTTTTTTCTTTTTATTCTTCTTTTCCCGACTTTACATTTTATTTGTTGTATAATTTATTTTATTTTTATACTATGAAAAAAAAAAAAAAAAAAATATATATATATATATAATAATAATAATAATAATATTATAATGAAATATCTGAACATGTTTATACAACTACTGTACTGAACTTTCTAGATAAAGTATGGAGAACACGAGGCTTTATGAAGAGCTCCTCTCGGCTCCTCTCGGCTCCTCTAAGCTCTTCTCGGCTTCACTCGGCTCCTCTCGGCTCCTCTCGGCTCCACTCGGCCCCTCTAAGCTCCTCTCGGCTCCTCTCGGCTCCTCTAAGCTCCTCTCGGCTTCACTCGGCTCCTCTAGGCTCTTCTCGGCTCCTCTCGGCTCCTCTCGGCTCCTCTCGGCTCCTCTAAGCTCCACTCGGTTATTCTCGGCTCCTCTCGGCTCCTCTAAGCTCCACTCGGTTATTCTCGGCTCTTCTCGGCTCTTCTCGGCTCCTCTCGGCTCTTCTCGGCTCTTCTCGGCTCCTCTCGGCTCCTCCCGGGGCCGCAGCTTATCTCAAACGAGCCTTTTGTTTCACAAGACACCGCGCGGGAAAATCTCCATAAACAGAGTAAATATGAACCCAGAACTAGAACCCGGAGCCATAAACACTGTTTCTGTTCTAACGTCACAGTTAATGTCTCTACTGTCGATGTTCTGTGTTGAACAAGAAATATTAGAGAGAGAAGAAGCGTTTACAGGACAAAATGGCGGCTGTTGTCATGACCACTGACCTGAACATCAGAGCCTGCTGCTGGTCTACTGAGGTCCGGGTCCCGCCGGTCCGGGTCCCGCAGCTCCGGGTTCTGCTGGTCCGGGTCCCGCAGCTCCGGGTTCTGCTGGTCCTCCTCCATTCCGCTCCTGGTCCTGGTCCCGTTCTCTGAGATCCTGCTAGACTCACTCTGGATTCTGTCCTCTACAAATCTCGCGGAGCCTTCGTGTTCTCGCGATCTCGCAGCGTCTCGATGACGCGTCTCTCAGCCCCGCCCCCCCCTTAGTTACTGTTGCTAAGGCAGCAGATTTACCGCCAGTGAGCTAAGATTCCAGGAGGAAGATCATTTATTAGAGATGTCATCAGAGAAGTTTATATATATTATATATTTATACATAAACATAATGAACCTAGTAGATCCATAAAGAGACAGAAGAGCAGGTGGAAGGTTCAGAAATCACTTCCCTCATTTATCTGAAGTTTAACCAGCACGCTGTAAAAAATGGGAGGTATTTCTTACATCTTCCTCGACAGAGTGAATGTTATAAGGCTTCAGATCACCCCCCCCCCTTTCTGTAATTTCTGTAAATAATATTTTGCTGATAAAATCTCATTATTTACAAGAAATTCATCTGTTTTTATGGAGCGTGAAGATTTGTAGTGACAGAAGTTTGCTGACTCATCGTTACATCCTCAGTTTAAACACAGAGAGCGGCCGCCATCTTGGACTGAAAACACCAACGAGTGTGTGGCCGAGGATGGAGACGAATCTGGAGACCGCTTTGAGTGTTCTAATGTGAGCCCATTAACGTTAGCTACGCTAGCTAACGTTAGCTACGCTAGCTAACGTTAGCTACGCTAGCTAAACTAATGTGTTCAGTCGAACCAGCTCTATTGAAACAGAGGAAAGTGAGAAAGACACGTTGCAACTTTAAAACACAAACAACAAATTCCAGACACAAATATTCAGATTTATTAAAGTTCATGAATTCATTTTAAAAGGTCCGTCCCAGCTGCTGCTGTTAGCTTCAACTACTGACGTCATTCATTCATCATGTAAACACTGAAACATGTCGTCATAAAGTCAGACTGAAGAAAAACAACATCCTTTCAGAAAAACTGGAGCTGAAGCGACATTACCTGAGTAAAGACTAATAAAAATAAAGACAAAAATAATAAACCAGCTGCTCTTTATGTAGTTTATGTAGCTACAGACTTCTGAGACTTTATAGCTGAACCTGACAACAAACTAACTAAAACTACAGATATAAAGACTAAAACTAAAACTACAGATATAAAGACTAAAACTACAGATATAAAGACTAAAACTACAGATTTAAAGACTAAAACTACAGATATAAAGACTAAAACTAAAGATATAAAGACTAAAACTACAGATATAAAGACTAAAACTAAAGATATAACTAAAACTAAAACTACAGATATAAAGACTAAAACTAAAGATATAACTAAAACTAAAACTACAGATATAAAGACTAAAATTAAAGATATAAAGACTAAAAATAAAACTACAGATATAAAAACTAAAACTAAACCTTTCTGAAAAACTGAACTAAAAGCAGCAAACACATTCTGAAAACTGAAATGAACTCCAACATGAACAAAAGCAGATAAAAACAATAATGTAAACACATCTGTAATAAATCATTCTAAACTCTATTTTTGGAGCTTTTGACCATATCCCATGGCCTTCTTCAGCACTTGAACTTCCTCAGTTGTCGTCACATGATAGCAGCCGGTTGTATTCGTGGTGGGGGGAGGGGGTGGTGATCACTCTGGTGGTTCGTCAGTCCACCTGATGTAATGAAAGCTTTGCCACATTCTTCGCACCAGTACGGTTTCTCTCCGGTGTGAATACGTCGGTGAACCTGTAAGGCAAAGGCCTGGGCAAACGTCTTCCCACAGAGGTCGCACCAGTACGGTTTCTCTCCGGAGTGAACACGCTGGTGACGGATCAGTGTGCTTCTCCTGGTGAAAGATGATTCACAGTGATCACATCTGTACGGTTTCTCTCCCGTGTGAACACGTCTGTGTCTCTTTAAATCTCCTTGAGAACAGAAGACTTTCTCACACTGATCACAGCTGAACGGTTTCTCTCCGGTGTGAACGTACTGGTGAGTTAGGAAGTGCTCCTTGTGAAGGAACGCTGCTCCACATTCTCCACAGCTGAACGGTTTCTCTCCGGTGTGAATGCCGTAGTGGATTTTTAAGGAACCTGGTCTTGCGAAACCTTTCCCACACTGGTCACATCTGTAGGGTTTCTCTCCGGTGTGGACGCTCTGATGGTTTTTCAGGTGATTCTTGCGTTTGAAAGTTTTCTCACACTGGTCACAGCTGTGTAGTTTCTCTTCAGTCTGAACTCTCTCATGAATCAGTCTCTTTCTTCCTCTCCGTTTCTATAGCAACAGACATACAGACAGAGAGAGAGAGAGAGAGAGAGAGAGAGAGAGAGAGAGAGAGAGAGAGAGAGAGAGAGAGAGAGAGTCAGTGAGACGCCATGGTGGAGAGACCTATCTAGAACCATAAAGAACATTTAGAACATGTCAAGAAGTATATGATTCTTCACCTCTCTGGAGACTGAGACCACCACACTCCGTCCATTCCCCCTTCCCTCCGAGATCAGGCAGAGACAAGCAGAGACAAGCAGAGACAAGCAGAGACAAGCTGAGACAAGCAGAGACAAGCAGAGACAAGCAGAGACAAGCAGAAACAAGCTGAGACAAGCAGAGACAAGCAGAGACAAGCAGAGACAAGCTGAGACAAGCAGAGACAAGCAGAGACAAGCAGAGACAAGCTGAGACAAGCTGAGACAAGCAGAGACAAGCAGAGACAAGCTGAGACAAGCAGAGACAAGCTGAGACAAGCTGAGACAAGCAGAGACAAGCAGAAACAAGCTGAGACAAGCAGAGACAAGCTGAGACAAGCAGAGACAAGCAGAAACAAGCTGAGACAAGCAGAGACAAGCTGAGACAAGCAGAGACAAGCAGAAACAAGCTGAGACAAGCAGAGACAAGCAGAGACAAGCTGAGACAAGCAGAGATAAGCAGAAACAAGCTGAGACAAGCAGAGACAAGCTGAGACAAGCAGAGACAAGCTGAGACAAGCAGAGACAAGCTGAGACAAGCAGAGACAAGCAGAAACAAGCTGAGACAAGCTGAGACAAGCAGAAACAAGCTGAGACAAGCAGAGACAAGCTGAGACAAGCAGAGACAAGCAGAAACAAGCTGAGACAAGCAGAGACAAGCTGAGACAAGCTGAGACAAGCTGAGACAAGCAGAGACAAGCTGAGACAAGCAGAGACAAGCAGAGACAAGCAGAGACAAGCTGAGACAAGCAGAGACAAGCAGAAACAAGCTGAGACAAGCTGAGACAAGCTGAGACAAGCTGAGACAAGCAGAGACAAGCAGAGACACTGCACTCGGCTCCACTCGGGCCGAAGCTCCCCTCTAACGAGCCTTTTGTTTACACGACGCAGCGCGGGAAAATCCTAAAAACCCGGAAGAGCCCAGAACCAGAACCACGGAGCCATAGAACCGGTCCAGACCGGACCCGGTTCGGTTTCTAGACTTCCGGTCTCCACATTAGAGGAGAACCGACAGAACGAGACTGTAAGTGCTGTTGCACAAATGTGTTCATGATACATAATTAGTAATTGGTCCCATAAGTTCATGCAATAAATAAATAAATAGACAATTCATCTAATGCAAAGTTAAAAATGTAAATATGATGTGAGTAAAATTATTTGTTTCATACAGTTCAAATGTGTAACAGGTAAAAGTGTTGTAACCAACAGTACATTAGTCCACTGTGTTTTACGTTCCGCCCCCGGAACTAATGTTCTCTGTGTAGTACCCCTACGACGGAATTTGTTGATGCACTGTAAACATCCAACGTGAGCTAAGGAGCAGACGCCTTTCGCGGGGCTCTGTAAAGTGTTTAAAGTTATGATTATCGACGTCTGAAGCTAATAGCAGACAGTCAAAGACACTTTCGAAGGACTTTCATGGACTCCAGAACCTGTTTTCATGACAAGCGGCCAACGAGGGATTCTGTTCTACCTGGAAATAAACCTTTAATTCGTTTTCGCGCCAATTTGTATTTTCCTTTGTTTTCATGCTATGTGAAGTGTATTTTACTCATACGTTTGTGCTATGTTGATTCATAGTTCTCACGGCGTGAGCAAGGCATTACTAAGAAGTGAAGCATCAGAGAAAAGACGAGTCCGAGCAATAAACGGCCGAATCAAAGAACCGAGCTGAGTCTGTGTTGGAGAGAGCTGCAGAGACTCTTCCTCGTGTTGTCATGACTACTGACCTGAACATCTGAGCCTGCTGCTGGTCTACTGAGGTCCGGGTCCAGGTTCTGCGGGTCCTGGTTCTGCTGGTCCTTCTCCATTCCGCTCTTGTAGTGGTCCTGGTCCTGGTCCTGGTCCTGGTCCTGGTCCTGGTCCTGGTCCTGGTCCCTGGTCTCTGAGATCCTGCTGGACTCACTCTGGATTCTGTCCTCTACAAATCTCGCGGAGCCTTCGTGTTCTCGCGATCTCGCAGCGCCTCTCAGCCCCGCCCCCCCCTTAGTTACTGTTGCTAAGGCAGCAGATTTACCGCCGGTGAGCTGTGAAACAAAATGGCTGCCTGATTCCAGGAGGAAGATCATTTATTAGAAATGTCATCAGAGAAGTTTCACTAAAATATCAGTTAAATTAAACATCATTTAAATATTCATTTATAACCTGAAACTGTCACATCTGTTCTGTAAATATGTATGTATATATATATACACATATATATGTATATATACATACATACATATATACAAATATACATATCTATATACATATATAAATATATATGTATATATATACATACATATATGTATATATATACATACATATATACACATACATACATATATAAATATATATGTATATATATATATACATACATATATATATATACAAATATATATATATATACATACACATATATAAATATATATATATACATACATATATATATACACATACATATATATATACACATACATATATATGTATATATATACATATATATGTATATATGCATATATGTTTTCTTGCACATCTTAATGCAAATATTTGTACATATTTCTTATATTTATTTTTATTATCTACTCATATTTCTCTACATATATTGAGTTTATATAGCAGCATTATATTTTCTTACATTTCGTTGTGTTTATATAAGATAAAAAGTGTTTGAGATTTGAGGCAGAGCTTCTCTCTGATATCTGAAAACATAAAGTTATTATCAGGTCATTACACAAAGAAAGAAATAACCTCACGAGTTATATTTAATGCCGAACTGACAACAATAACAATAACTCTGAATTTATCCTCGACCCCCCCCCCCCCAGGGAGCCGGGCTGCTCCTCCTCAGACACTCAGAGACTGTGTTTCTGGGGGGACACTAAAGAATGACGCACCAGCAGGAAACAGACTCCTAGCAAACAACTGATTTATTCATCGGACGTGTAGAATAATAATTAGTAATAATTATTAATAACTTCATTTAATTAAAGGTCTGAAATGTAGAACAATTAAATACAAACTCATGCAAAGCTTCACTGCAACAGCTGAAGAAGAGGAGGAGGAGGAGGAGGAGAAGAAGAGGAAGAGGAGGAGGAAGGAGAAGAAGAGGAAGAGGAGGAGGAAGAGAAGAAGAGGAGGAGGAAGGAGAAGAGGAAGAGGAGGAGGAGAAGAGGAAGAGGAGGAGGAAGGAGAAGAAGAGGAAGAGGAGGAGGAGGAGAAGGAGGAGGAGGAAGGAGAAGAAGAGGAAGAGGAGGAGGAAGGAGAAGAAGAGGAAGAGGAGGAGGAGGAGAAGAGGAAGAGGAGGAGGAAGGAGAGGAAGAGGAGGAGGAGGAGAAGAGGAAGAGGAGGAGGAAGGAGAGGAAGAGGAGGAGGAGGAGAAGAGGAAGAGGAGGAGGAAGGAGAGGAAGAGGAGGAGGAGGAGAAGAGGAAGAGGAGGAGGAAGGAGAGGAAGAGGAGGAGGAGGAGAAGAGGAAGAGGAGGAGGAAGGAGAGGAAGAGGAGGAGGAGGAGAAGAGGAAGAGGAGGAGGAAGGAGAAGAAGAAGAGGAGGAGGAAGGAGGAGGAGGAAGAGGAGGAGGAGGAGAAGAGGAAGAGGAGGAGGAAGGAGAAGAAGAAGAAGTGAATATCAGTTCTTTGATGTGAAACATGGGGGGGGTAATCAGGAAGCTCATGCTGGGTCGTGGGCGCGGTGGTTGCCGTGACAACGCAGCATCATCATTCAGTCATGCTGTAGAAAACAAGACAGGAAATATAAGGGAACCCCGGGTTGACCTCTGACCTGTGATGTCATCACAGGAGGAAGAGGAGAAGAAGAGGAGGAGGAGTTTCAGGATATAAAGCAGGAAGTGTTTGAACGGCGGCTTCTGTCTCAGTTTAAATAAACACACAGAGGTCAGAGGTCAAAGGGTTCCTTAAGACTCGACCTCAGTCCGTGCAGCGCACGCACACACACACACACACACACACACACACACACTCAGTCATCCATCACATGAGCAATTCATGCTGTAATAAATAGACATCCAGAGATATAGATCTAGATCTATATAGATCTATACCTATAGAGATATAGATCTAGATCTATATAGATCTATACCTATAGAGATATAGATATAGATCTATAGAGATATAGATCTATATAGATCTAGATCTCTATAGATCCATATAGATATAGATCTATAGAGATATAGAATGGGTTTCTATACGTGTTGAGTAGATTCACAAGTAGCTTTGTTACATGTTGAACTCCATCCCAAAATATCACAGCACGGCATTATGGGATGGATGTGAGGCCTTTCTCAATCTGCCTCCTCCTGCAGTAAAGACCACATGACCCCCAATATCCCAGCATGCATTAGTGTCGATCAGCTGTTAACAGTGGACAGAGGAAGCCAGGCTCACAGCTGGAGGTATGTCACCAAACAAAGTTTTTATATATATATATATATATATATATATATAAACAGTATATATATATCAGGGCTGTCAAAGTGAACCTGATAATAAGACGTTAACTCAGTGGATCTTTCAGAGGTTCAGTGTTAAAGCTGATGAATCCAACCAGGTCAGACGAGCTATACAACCCCAAAACTGTCATGTCCATTTTCAAAGGGGTCCCTTGACCTCTGACCTCCAGATATGTGAATGTAAATGGGTTCTATGGGTACCCACGAGTCTCCCCTCTACAGACATGCCCACTTTATGATAATCACATGCAGTTTGGGGCAAGTCATAGTGAAGTCAGCACACTGACACACTGACAGCTGTTGTTGCCTGTTGGGCTGCAGTTTGCCATGTTATGATCTGAGCATATTGTTTTATGCTAAATGCAGAACCTGAGAGGGTTTCTGGACAATATCTGTCATTGTTTTGTGTTGTTAATTGATTTCCAATAATAAATATATACATACATTTACATAAAGCAGCATATTTGTCCACTCCCGTTTGGTTAGGGGATTAAATACTTGATAAATCTCCCTTAAGGTTCATGTAGAGCAGATAAAAAATGAGATTAATTTGCGATTAAATATTTTAATTGATTGACAGCCCTGTATATATATATAATATATTAGACAGCTGTCTGAGTGTTGCTGTGATGACCCGGCAGCTGGTCAGCGTCTCTGCAGCTCTTTGGTCTTTTACTGACTCTGGTAGTTTATCTGTAAACAGTGTGTGTGTGTGTGTGTGTGTGTGTGTGTGTGTGTGTGTGTGTGTGAAGCAGCTGAACGGTTCCAGCGTATGTTTTAATGTCTGCCTCCTCACTATCCACTGTCAAACACAGGTAAAAAAAGCCAATGAATATATTTTACTTTATATATAAAGATATAATTCCTTTTGGAAGATGAACATTGATCTCAGAGAGTAAATCTAATATTACACGTCTCTCCACATTTGAATTAAATATCAGAAATATGTAAATGAGGCAGTGGGGTGTTCTCTATAAAGATCAGTTGTTGTTCTGTTGGTGGACGTTTCACATTATTGTGTCTCACGTTCTCCGTATGGAGAAAGGCCTGCGCTGCTGCCTGCGAGGCTCTGCTCAGGGCAAAAACACCCACCTATCTTTAGCCAATCAGGTTGAGCTAAAGGACGGCGTGACGGTTTGGGATGGAGCTGCAGACAGACAGACAGACAGACAGGTTAGACTGAAAGAGTTGGCGTGGGGTAAGGCATCTCTCTGTCCATCAGTCTCTTCTTTCTTTAGTTTCTGTCCTTCTGTACATCAGAGTGACCCCCCCCCCCTTCCCCCCCCTCCCCCCCCCCGGGAGATGGAAGAAGGGATGAAATGAAGAAATGCTTTAAGTGGTCAGTCCTCTCCTCTCCAGCTCCCTCGTCTGCTTCAGCTCTTTAATCCTACAGAGAAACAACACACAGCGTTACACACAAACACTACACACAGTAACAACACAATCAATACCTCAGTGTGTGTGTGTGTGCGTGTGTGTGTGTGTGTGTGTGTGTGTGTGTGTGTGTGTGTGTGTGTGTGTGTTACCTGTGTCTGCAGCGTCTCAGGAACCTCATGATCTTCCTCGCTGCCTGGTCCTGTTTCTTCGTCAAGAACGACCCCCTGATGGACACAAAGTCAATATCTGCTGCTAACTGCTGTAACTTGATCTGGTACTGACAGGTGTATTGACGAGGTGTAACTTGATCTGGTACTGACAGGTGTATTGACGAGGTGTAACTTGATCTGGTACTGACAAGGTGTAACTTGATCTGGTACTGACAGGTGTATTGACGAGGTCTTACTTGATCTGGTACTGACAGGTGTATTGACGAGGTGTAACTTGATCTGGTACTGACGGGTGTATGACGAGGTGTAACTTGATCTGGTACTGACGGGTGTATTGACGAGGTCTTACTTGATCTGGTACTGACAGGTGTATTGACGAGGTCTTACTTGATCTGGTACTGACAGGTGTATTGACGAGGTCTTACTTGGTCTTGTACTGACAGGTGTATTGACGAGGTGTAACTTGATCTGGTACTGACAGGTGTATTGACGAGGTGTAACTTGATCTGGTACTAACGGGTGTATTGACGAGGTCTTACTTGATCTGGTACTGACAGGTGTATTGACGAGGTCTTACTTGATCTGGTACTGACAGGTGTATTGACGAGGTCTTACTTGGTCTTGTACTGACAGGTGTATTGACGAGGTGTAACTTGATCTGGTACTGACAGGTGTATTGACGAGGTGTAACTTGATCTGGTACTAACGGGTGTATTGACGAGGTCTTACTTGATCTGGTACTGACAGGTGTATTGACGAGGTCTTACTTGATCTGGTACTGACAGGTGTATTGACGAGGTCTTACTTGATCTGGTACTGACAGGTGTATTGACGAGGTCTTACTTGATCTGGTACTGACAGGTGTATTGACGAGGTGTAACTTGATCTGGTATTGACAGGTGTATTGACGAGGTGTAACTTGATCTGGTACTGACAGGTGTATTGACGAGGTGTAACTTGATCTGGTACTGACAGGTGTATTGACGAGGTGTAACTTGATCTGGTACTGACAGGTGTATTGACGAGGTGTAACTTGATCTGGTACTGACAGGTGTATTGACGAGGTCTTACTTGATCTTGGGGTTGTGGCTGGCGGCCCCTCTCGGAGCCTGTTTCAGTCTCTCGTATTCCTTGTAGCTGCGGTAGTACTGCTGGATGAGGACCGCCGCCCGCCGGCTCTGCTGGAACCGCTTCTGCTCGTAGTACGACCTGAACTTGGACTGGATCAATATGGCCGCCTGGGTCATCTTCTTGTAGAGAGCGTACTGAGGGGGACAGAGTCGCACCGTTAGAGTCCACAAACAGCCAGGGGGGGGCGAACACAACAGGAAAAATAAATCTGTTGATGAAACTGAAGATGAAATGAGAGAAGAAGAGAACGCAGCGAGCTCTGAGGGCCGATCAATCATCAGTTTACTGATATCGGTCCTCTGAATCAATCACTCTTTATATGGACCCTCCGGTTCTGCTCTGGACCCGTCAGGTCCAATCACAGGAAAACCTTTTTCTCCACGTACATTCAGCCACGTCGTGTATGAGATCAGATTGTGTTTAACAACAACAACATATACGATCAACTTTAGATGATGTGATATTAAATAACAAATTATTCTAAATAAAATAACAAAGAGTTATGGGATGGATTCACGTCACAGGAAACAACCTGTTTCAGGTGTGATGGCTGCTGTCTCCACACACACACACACACACACACACACACACACACACACACACACACACACACACTACATCTACTGGTCAGCCATATTACCTTCAGAGCTATCCATGTTAGCTAGCCAGAGAGAGAGAGACACATGGTGAAGAGACACAGCAGGTTAGTTCAGTGTTAGTGAAGCTGGACCACAAACACAACAACAACCCAACACATACATTCACACACACATTCATACACACATTCACACACACATAAACACACACATTCACACACACATTCACACACACATTAACACACACATTAACACACACATTCACACACACATTAACACACACCTGTTTGTATTTCCTGTAGCATCTCTGTATGACGGCAGCAGCCATGTCCTGCTGCTCCTTTAACCTCCGACCCTGCAGGCACAAACAGAGACACCTGATGCATCTGGTACGACCTCCAGATATATATATATATACAGTATATATATATATACTGTATATTTACTGTATATACAGATGTATATGTACCTTGTATCTCCTGAAGGCGTTCTGGATGATCCTGGCGGCCTCGTACAGCTCCCTCTGCTCGCCGTCCGTCAGTGTCAGCAGTGCAAAGTCTCTCTCTATCTTCCCATTGGCCGAGGCGTTCAGGAACTCCGCCCACGCCGCAGAAGAAGGGGGGCGGAGCCTCTGGAGGGCCAGTGCACTGAGGGGCGACGGTGGGCACACCCGCCTGCAAACGTACACACATCCATACCTGTGTTCTTACCTTGTGATAATACCCATAATGCAGTAGGAACGCTGGTTACACTGGACCGTAGTGTCCTTCAGGTGAGGCTTACCTGGGCGGGGAGTGTGTGTGGGCGTCCACCGTGTCCAGGTAGGTAGCCAGCCAGGTGTCCTGTATGGCCGGGTTGTCCCGCCTCTCTCTGAGCGGTGACTCCGCCCCCCTGGGGAAGTCCTCCTGTTTGATTCGCTCCGGGGTCGCCTCGATGATTTGCTCTGCCAGCGTTGCCATGTCAACCTGTTCGGGGGGGGGTAACCAAGGCAACAAGATCTCAAGTCGTCTGTGGTGACTGAATATTTGTGGTCTGTGTTCAGTGTGTGTGTGTGTGTGTGTGTGGAACCTCAGGTCTAACCTCAGGGACTAACCTCAGGACTAACCTCAGGACTAACCTCAGGACTAACCTCAGGTCTAACCTCAGGTCTAACCTCAGGGACTAACCTCAGGACTAACCTCAGGACTAACCTCAGGACTAACCTCAGGTCTAACCTCAGGTCTAACCTCAGGGACTAACCTCAGGACTAACCTCAGGACTAACCTCAGGACTAACCTCAGGGACTAACCTCAGGACTAACCTCAGGGACTAACCTCAGGGACTAACCTCAGGGACTAACCTCAGGACTAACCTCAGGACTAACCTCAGGGACTAACCTCAGGTCTAACCTCAGGTCTAACCTCAGGACTAACCTCAGGACTAACCTCAGGGACTAACCTCAGGGACTAACCTCAGGACTAACCTCAGGACTAACCTCAGGACTAACCTCAGGACTAACCTCAGGACTAACCTCAGGACTAACCTCAGGACTAACCTCAGGGACTAACCTCAGGACTAACCTCAGGACTAACCTCAGGACTAACCTCAGGACTAACCTCAGGTCTAACCTCAGGTCTAACCTCAGGGACTAACCTCAGGGACTAACCTCAGGACTAACCTCAGGGACTAACCTCAGGGACTAACCTCAGGACTAACCTCAGGACTAACCTCAGGACTAACCTCAGGTCTAACCTCAGGTCTAACCTCAGGGACTAACCTCAGGACTAACCTCAGGACTAACCTCAGGGACTAACCTCAGGTCTAACCTCAGGTCTAACGTCAGGACTAACCTCAGGTCTAACCTCAGGGACTAACCTCAGGACTAACCTCAGGACTAACCTCAGGTCTAACCTCGGAGACTAAGCGTACCTGCAGCACCTCCTCCTCCAGGTACTCCTCCTCCTCGCCTTCATTCTCGGCGTTCTCACTGTAGCTCAGCAGCTGCTCCTCGAGCGTCGCCGCCGTGTGCGCCCGCCGCCCGCCCGTCGTGTGTGCGTGCGGGTAAGTGTGTGAGTGGGCGGGGGAGGGGGGGCAGGTGCTCTCGTAGTCCATGAGGTAAAGCGGAGAGTCTCTGGAGCTGCTGGGGTTCAAACCTGCGGGTGATTAGTGATGACAGTGATCAGGGACACAGACCCGGCAGCAGGCGTTCTATTGAAGCAACATGTTACCTGGGTTACCTGGGTTACCTGTGCTGAGGCCGGCGTTAAGCTCCTCCCCCCACATGGACACAGGGAGAGGGGGGAGGGAGGACGGCGAGGGAGGGGAGACCAGCAGCGAGGACGAGGAAGAGGAAAGAGACGAGGGCGAGGAGGGGGAGGTGTCCATGGGGGCGGGGCCACTGGAGTAGGCGGAGCTCGGGGAGGGGGAGGAGGGGTCACTGGGGGAGGGGAGGCTGCTGGAGGAGCTCAGACCTGGAGGGGGGGGGGGAGAAGGAAGACCGTTACAGCCAATCAGAGCATTAGAATCCCGTCACATGACTGGAGGTGTGCTCGGCAGCAGCAGGTGGTTTACCTGTGTCTGGGCTGGTGGACAGAGGAGACGGGGACAGCTGTGGTCGCGGCGTGGCCGGCGTGTGCGTGTCCCTGGGTGACATGTGTGTGTGCGTGTGCAGCTCCTCCAGCGCCGTGGCGAGGCGAGTGTGTCCACGGGAGCGAGCCACGGCGAGCGGCAGGCGTCCCAGCGAATCAGGGATCCCCAGAGCTGAACTGTTCCAGCCATACAGAAGCTCTGCTGCCCTCTGGTGGCCCAAAGCACACGCCCACATCTGGAACACACACAGAGGACACGCTGAACACGGTAAACACGCTGAACACGCTAAACACGCTGAACACGGTAAACACGCTGAACACGCTGAACACGCTGAACACGCTGAACACGGTAAACACGCTGAACACGGTAAACACGCTGAACACGCTAAACACGCTAAACACGCTGAACACGGTAAACACGCTAAACACGCTTAACACGCTGAACACGCTGAACACGCTGAACACGCTGAACACGCTTAACACGCTGAACACGCCCACATCTGGAACACACACATCGGGACACGCTAAACACGCTAAACACGCTAAACACGTTAAACACGTTAAACACGCCAAACACGCCGAACACGCTGAACACGCTAAACACGCTGAACACGCTGAACACGCTGAACACGCTAAACACGCTAAACACGCTGAACACGCTGAACACGCTAAACACGCTTAACACGCTGAACACGCTAAACACGCTGAACACGCTGAACACGCTAAACACGCTAAACACGTTAAACAGGTTAAACACGTTAAACACGCTAAACACGTTAAACACGCTGAACACGCTGAACACGTTAAACACGTTAAACACGTTAAACACGCTAAACACGTTAAACACGCTAAACACGCTGAACACGCTGAACACGCTAAACACGCTTAACACGCTAAACACGCTAAACACGCTGAACACGCTGAACACGCTGAACACGCTAAACACGCTGAACACGCTAAACACGCTGAACACGCTGAACACGCTGAACACGCTTAACACGCTGAACACGCCCACATCTGGAACACACACATTGGGACACGCTAAACACACTGAACACGCTAAACACGCTAAACACGTTAAACACGTTAAACACGTTAAACACGCTAAACACGCTAAACACGCTTAACACGCTGAACACGCTAAACACGCTAAACACGCTGAACACGCTGAACACGCTAAACACGCTAAACACGCTGAACACGCTGAACACGCTGAACACGCTAAACACGCTAAACACGCTGAACACGCTGAACACGCTGAACACGCTGAACACGCTAAACACGCTGAACACGCTGAACACGCTGAACACGCTAAACACGCTGAACACGCTAAACACGCTAAACACGTTAAACACGTTAAACACGCTAAACACGTTAAACACGCTAAACACGCTGAACACGCTGAACACGCTAAACACGCTGAACACGCTGAACACGCTGAACACGCTAAACACGCTGAACACGCTAAACACGCTGAACACGCTGAACACGCTGAACACGCTTAACACGCTGAACACGCCCACATCTGGAACACACACATTGGGACACGCTAAACACACTGAACACGCTAAACACGCTAAACACGTTAAACACGTTAAACACGTTAAACACGTTAAACACGTTAAACACGCTAAACACGCTAAACACGCTTAACACGCTGAACACGCTAAACACGCTAAACACGCTGAACACGCTGAACACGCTAAACACGCTAAACACGCTGAACACGCTGAACACGCTGAACACGCTAAACACGCTGAACACGCTGAACACGCTGAACACGCTGAACACGCTAAACACGCTGAACACGCTGAACACGCTGAACACGCTAAACACGCTGAACACGCTAAACACGCTAAACACGTTAAACACGTTAAACACGCTAAACACGTTAAACACGCTAAACACGCTGAACACGCTGAACACGCTAAACACGCTGAACACGCTGAACACGCTGAACACGCTAAACACGCTGAACACGCTAAACACGCTAAACACGCTGAACACGCTGAACACGCTGAACACGCCCACATCTGGAACACACACATCGGGACACGCTAAACACACTGAACACGCTAAACACGCTAAACACGTTAAACACGTTAAACACGTTAAACACGTTAAACACGCTAAACACGTTAAACACGCTAAACACGCTTAACACGCTGAACACGCTAAACACGCTAAACACAGCCGTGTAATAATAAAGCAGTATTAACCCCCCCTACGCCCTGAAGGAGCCTGAACCCCCTCAGGGACTCGGACAGTGACTTTACCAGCGGCGTGCAGGAGAAGTGATCGATGTTGAGAGGATCCACTTCCTGTTCCAAGTCCAAGCTGTCGCTGTTAACACTCCTGCAACAAACACACACCTACAGTCAATGTGTGTACAGGTGTGTACAGGTGTGTACAGGTGTGTATCAGGTGTGTACAGGTGTGTATTGTACAGGTGTGTACAGGTGTGTACAGGTGTGTATCAGGTGTGTACAGGTGTGTATTGTACAGGTGTGTACAGGTGTGTACAGGTGTGTGTACCTCCAGTGGATCAGAGTGTGTATCAGGTGTGTGTATCCCTGTGCAGCAGCCAGGTGGAGTAGTGTCATCCCTCGGTGACGGACGGAGTGATGAAGCCTCTCTCCTCCTCCTCCTCCTCCCCCCCCCCACCCTCCCCCCCTCATCATCCTCTCACACACTCCCACAATCCTCCTCTCAAACCACTGAGACACACACACACACACACACACACACACACACACACATTATTGATTCATTATTGTTTAACAGGAAAACACATCTGTCTGTCTGTCTGTCTGTCTGTCTGTCTGTCTGTCTGTCTGTCTGTCTGTCTGTCTGTCTGTCTGTCTGTCTGTCTGTCTGCCTGTCAATCTGTCTGTCTGTCTGTCTGTCTGTCTGTCTGCCTGTCAATCTGTCTGTCTGTCTGTCTGTCTGTCTGTCTGTCTGTCTGTCAAAATAAAAGCTCTAAACCTCTAATAACTCACATTGTAGTTTTTATGTGGTTTTAGACTGAAGTTTTACTACTTCTACTTCAGTAAAGCATGTAAATATCCTCCCAGTGGTAAACTGTGTATGTGCCGTGCTACAAACAGAAAAACTTACTGAACATTCAGTTACTAAACATTATAGAAGAAACGATAAGTAGAGTTCAGAGTGTGTTGTAATTGTTTTAGTGTCTGTCTGTCTGTCTCTGTCACATTGAGTCTATTTTAACTCGAGGACTCCATCTGCCAAACTCTCCATGACATCAGAGAGAGAGAGAGAGAGAGAGAGAGAGCAGCTGGGTTCAGCAGAGGTCAAACTACTGAGACCTTTTAAAGGGATTTACCTTTCAGCTTCATGTGTTCTTCTTAACCTGTTTAGCAGCTCAACATCACCTTCAGGTAACCTGAGATCTGACCCTGACTGAGCTGCAGCCAGGTGTTCCTAATAAAGTGCTCACTGTGTGTCTCATCCTGGCTGTATGGAGAACAGCAGCCTCACCTGTTCATGGTCCTCAGGTAGGGGAGGGGGGGGGGGCGTGGCCAGCTGGCTGCCATGCTGCTGTTGGTGTTGATGATGATGATGCTGATGCTGCTGCTGGATGTTGTCGCGGGCGGCCATCTCTGCCATCCTGCGCTCCATCTGCTCCAGCCGCTCCAGGATGGACATCCTGAACTGATTATCTGCACACAGAAAACACACAGAGTGAGACCTCCCTCCTGTTGTTCTGCAGAGAATATCAATCAGTGACGTCTTCAACCAATCAGCCCACAACTGATCTGATTGGCTTAAAGAAATACTCAGCAAGGTCACAGTGTGTGTGTGTGTGTGTGTGTGTGTGTGTGTGTGTGTGTGTGTGTGTGTGTGTGTGTGTATCAGGCTATATTAGGGAGTGAAACACACTTGTTTGTTAACTTCTTTAACTCTAGACCACGAAGGGAACAAGATGAATCAGACACTTCATCAGACTTTTACTTTGTAAAATCTCTAAATGAATCCAGTAAAACTGTTTGATTTTCAGCATGTATGTAGTCAGAGACGTCCTGAAGTCAAATATATCAGGATCATTGTCAGGAAGTATTTATTACATTTATTATCCAGCAACCCAGAAATCAAAGAATAAAGACATTTCCCTCACAGATTAGTGGTATTTTCTTTTTAATTTATAATGTTTTATACTTCTGGTGAATATAATCCAATCAATCTTATTTCCATAGATGTATTTTGTATATACAGTTCCCTTTGTTAACACCTTATTTTGAAAAGCGGACGTAGTCCCACGTGTCTACTTCCTCTAACTTCTCCAAGGCCGTCTCTAGCTCTCCCGTCAGCTTCTCTTTATCCATCCATGGTCAGCTCCATGTAGCTTCCATTATTATTATTATTATTATGATTTTAATTGTAGTTGGTTGCTGTGATTACTGAGCAGCTGTGTAACCATGACAACCCCGACAGAAACACACACAGTCTCGTCCTACAGACACCGTCCTGTCGCGGACGTACGGCCATCTTCTGTCGCTCTGTTTGTCCAAAAAAACATCCCTTCTTCTCCTCCTCCTTCTTCTTCTCCTTCTCCTCCTCCTTCTCCTTCTTTTCCTCCTTCTTCTCCTTCTTCTTCTCCTTCTTCTTCTTCTTCTCCCTCTTCTCCTCCTTCTTCTTCTCCTTCTTCTTCTTCTTCTCCTCCTTCTTCTTCTTCTCCTTCTTCTCCTCCTTCTTCTTCTTCTCCTTTTCCTCCTTCTTCCTCTTCTCCTCCTTCTTCTCCTTCTTCTTCTTCTTCTTCTTCTCCTCCTTCTTCTTCTCCTCCTTCTTCTCCTCCTTCTTCTTCTCCTTCTTCTTCTTCTTCTTCTTCTCCTCCTTCTTCTTCTTCTCCTTCTTCTCCTCCTTCTTCTTCTCCTTCTTCTTCTTCTTCTTCTTCTCCTCCTTCTTCTTCTTCTTCTTCTTCTCCTCCTTCTTCTTCTTCTCCTTCTTCTCCTCCTCCTTCTTCTTCTTCTTCTTCTCCTTTTCCTCCTTCTTCCTCTTCTCCTCCTTCTTCTTCTCCTCCTTGTTCTCCCTCTTCTCCTCCTTCTCCTCCTTCTCCTCCTTCTTCTTTTCCTCCTTCTTCTCCTCCTTCTTCTCCTCCTTCTCCTTCTCCTTCTCCTCCTTTATCTACCTGTCTGTCTGTCTGTCAGAGTGTGTGCGTGCAGGTGAGGAGCATTCTGGGTAAGCTGTGATGTCACAGGATGAGTTAACACACAGCGGATGTTAAAGTGAGACGGCGAGCTGATGATTCGACACCGGCAGGAAGCAGACTGAGCGGGCGTGCGAGGATCAACAAGTTAAACAAGTTCAAGAGAGAGAGAGAGAGAGAGAGCAGCGTCTGCAGGCTGGATGTCCAAACACAGCAGCAAGGCATGCTGGGAGATCCACAGAGAGGAGAGGGGGGGGGGAGAGGCTGTCTCACATTCCTGGCTCTGAGCCTGAAACCCCCCCACAGACTCCATGAAACCAGAGAGAGAAGACTACGGAGGACAGAACCTGCCAAAATCTATAATAAATCAATAAATTAATTAATAAATATGTCATTAAATGGAGCAAATGTATAATATTAAAAATAAATGTAGCCATTAATTCATTGATAAAATGTGACATAAATTGATATTTATGTTTTAATTTGCTTATTTATTTATCTTTGTATTAATTCCCCTTTAATTTTCCCTTTTATTTATTAATGTATTTATTCTTTATAATGTTTAAACTGATTTGTGTATTTTTGCATTTGTTTTTTATTAATTTTTAAATGTAATTATTTATTTATGTATTTTTTTTTTAAAATTTTGCATTTATTTTGTATTCATTTAAAAAAGCATTTTTTTTTATTAATTTTAAATTGATTCATTTATTTATTTTTTTTAATCTATTTTATATTTATTTATGTATTGATGCATTTATTTATTTATTTATTTATTTCTGCACAATTTTTCCCTTTGAATTTCCCCGGAATCATTTATTTCTGTATTCTTTTCTTTACTCATTTCTGCCTCATTATTATTATATTATGTATAATTATGCAAATGGGGAGGCTGTGACTCAACGTGTGTCATGAGCTCAGAGTGTTCGATCAGATGTTAGCCAGCTAACGTCGAGCTTCTGCTTCTCAACTGGAGTCAATCACGGCTCCGTACAGTCGTCGGCCTGCTGAAGCTCAGCATAACCTTAGCTACTTTGTTATTGACGTTGAATCTTGGTATTGATCAACCTTATAAAGCTGTTTTCTGATATATTGATCAACCTTATAGAGCCGATACGCTGCCCGGCCCGACTGTGAGGTCCTAACAGCTTCAGTCAGAGTCAGAAATAGCAGCTGATGACTGCGAGTCTGTTTACAGGTGATGACAGTGGAAAACAGCTCCACCACATCAATCACTGAGAGAGAGACAGACAGGCAGAGAGACAGGCAGAGAGAGACAGACAGACGGGGATAGAGTGGATTCCTGGGAGGAGACGGCAGAGGGCAGCGAGCAACACTCAGCCAACATCTCCCTCCCTCACAGAGTTCAGAGACCAGAGGAGAAGCCCGTCCACACGTCTACACATCCATATCATGACCACCATCATCATCATCATCATCATCATCATCATCATCACCATCATCATCATCACCACCATCATCATCATCATCATCATCATCATCATCATCATCATCATCATCAAGGCTTAAATTAGTCACCATTAATCGGCTTGAGTCATTTTTTTAGGAAATAAAAACACAAAATTTCCTGATTTCAGCCTTTTTGGACGATGACGTTGGCATTAGAGCTGAGTTGATTAATGGTTTTGTCA
>CAKAOJ020000458.1:215000-220000 GCA_916701645.2 Sebastolobus alascanus
CCCAGAGCACCCAGCTCCAGGCAGAGGGGGAGGAGGGGCGGGGCCACAGAGGAGGAGGGGGGGGAGGAGGAGGAGGAGAGGGGGAGGGAGGAGGAGGGGGGGGGGGCCGAGTCCCTCCTGTCTGCCTCAGAGGAGGAGGAGGAGGAGAGGGAGGAGAGCGAGGAGGGAGGGGAAACAGAGGAGGGAGGGGTGGAGGTGGGGGAGAGGGAGAGAGCGAGGGAGGGGGGAGAGAGGGGGGAGGAGGAGCAGAGGACGGGGGAGGGGGTGGAGGAGGAGGGAGGAGGCGGGCCGCCGTACGTCTGACCCTGTTTGGGGGAGTTGAGGAAGGAGTCGGGGTCAAAGGGCGGGGGGAGAGCCGGGGGATGCTGCGGCGGTGAGGGGGTGGCGGGGGGAGAGGGAGGGGAGGCGGCGGCAGGAGGAGGAGGAGGGGAGCGTAACGAGGAGGAGGTGTTGGAGGAGGAGGGGGTGAGGAGCAGGCCTCCGATGACGGGGGAGGGGAGGAGGGTGAGGGACAGCGTGGCCACCCCCGGCGCCGTGACGGGAGGTGGGGGGAGGGAGGGGGGGGCGGGTGAGGAGGAGGAGGGAGGGGAGGGGGAGGCGGGCCCGCCGGCTGAAGGAGGAGAAGGGAGGGCGGGGGGGAGGAGCAACTGGCCGGAGCGGGTGAGTGAAAGCCCCGCCTCCTCCCCTCTGGCCCCGCCTCCCCCCCCCTGTCCCCCCCCTCCTCCTCCTCCGGTGGTCGTCGCCATGACGAGCACGGCGTTCTGGGGCAGCGCCACCGTCGTCAGGTTGCCGGGGCGGTCGCCGTAGAAGCCGTTGCCGTGGTTACCCACGGTGATGGTGGGTCTGTGAGGCTGAGGGGGCGACGAGGCCGAGCTGCAACACAAATACACATTTATATATTTCAAATATATATACAGTATATACAGTATATACAGTATATACAGTATAAAGTCATTCAGCAGTACTACAGTGAGTCCATTCTCAGAGAGACCTACGTGGACGAGGGAGACGAGACGGGGCTGCTCTGAGCCTGGAGGGGGGGCAGTTTGGCTTCTCCTCCTCCTCCTCCTCCTCCTCCTCCTCCTCCTCCCCCCCCTCCTCTCCCTGCCTCCCCCCCCTCAGAGGACAGTGGGGGGGGGGAGGGTCTGCAGGAGGAGAGAGGCAGTTTGGGGGAGATGATGCGATGCTTGGTGCTGTTACAGCGGTGGGGAATGTTCACTCCTGAAGATACTACACACACACACACACACACACACACACACACACACACACACACACACACACACACACACACACACACACACACACACACACACACACACACACACACACACACACACACACACACACACACACACACACACACACACACACACACACACAGGAAGAGGCTGTTAGAGTGATGTCACAGTGATGTCACAGTGATGTCAGAGCGATGATGATGAAGATGAAGATGATGAAGATGATGATGATGAAGATGAAGCGTTACCCTGGGCGGTGTTACAGAGGCAGGCGTGTGTGCGCGGCTGTGGTTTGGTTCTCTGGCGGTCCAGAATGTGTTGAACCAGCTCCTCAATACTGAAATCACCTGAAGACACCGAGCACTTGATACTGTGGACTGAGACACAGAGTACTACATGTTACTACCACAGAGTACTACCACAGAGTACTACATGTTACTACCACAGAGTACTACATGTTACTACCACAGAGTACTACATGTTACTACCACAGAGTACTACATGTTACTACCACAGAGTACTACAAGTTACTACCACAGAGTACTACATGTTAGTACTCCACAGTACTCCAGATACTGCATGTTGTGTTAGTGTTCTTCAGAACCACTTGAGGTAGTAAACGGGTCGGTAACGTACACATGGGCTTCAGCTGGTTCAGCAGGTCGTCTCGGCTCCACCTCACGCTGTCGTGGCGGTCGGCCACCGCACACAGCAGCGGACTGCATTTCCCAGAATCCTCCAGGGACGGCACGTTCAGGTAGTGGACCAGCACGATGTCTGGGTTCTGTCACACACACAGAGAGATATTGATGACTGATTGATGATTGATTGAGTATCTGCCGTGGCGTGGTGTTAGCGTGACGCTGACCTGCAGCAGCCAGTAGCATCGTCTGTGGAATGTTGGCACGATGGAGGAATGGACGTAGCAACCGTACAGGCACTGGAACACAACACAGGAAGTACTCAATCACCCGTTATTTTAAAAAGTATTTAAATTTATTTCTTTTTGCATTTATTTTTAATATATTTTTGCATATTTTTTTAATTTTATATTTATTTTCAAATATATGTATTTATTTATGTTTACACATTAATTTATTATTTATAATAATAATAATAATAGTAATAATAATAATAATAATAGTAATAATAGTAATAGTAATAATAGTAATAATAATAATAGTAATAATAAAAATAATAATAAGAATAATAGTAATAGTAATAATAATAATAGTAATAATAAAAATAATAATAATAATAATAGTAATAGTAATAATAGTAATAATAATAATAATAGTAATAATAATAGTAATAATAATAGTAATAATAGTAATAATAAAAATAATAATAATAAAAATAATAATAGTAATAATAATAATATTAAAGCTGGGGTCTGCGATCTTGGAAAACTAGCATAATTTGAAAGTCGCATCGCCTCAGGAGCTCCGTCTAAACCCCCCCCTCCCCTCGAAACTCCTTATAAGGCAACGCCCCCCACACACATGCACGAGCACCGCCGCATCTTAACTACTTCACATTTTTCGTAGCTATTTCATCACTAAATTCACTTCTGAAAAATGTTGAGGCGAGAAATCAACGGTGTAGATTTAGAATATTGACAGTTTTACGATGTTAGATGGCGAATCAAACATTTTCTCAACTGTTGTCGGAGTTTAGAAGCTCAACAAACTGCCGGCACAGCTAGCTAGCTCCTGCCGGGATCGCCACCTCTCCACCCGGGCATTCACTCACACAGACCCCGCTATGAGCTGGAGCTCTCTCAAGAGACCGGTCTCGTAGACGAGGGGCTTTATTTCCTTGTTGACGGAGGGGGGGGGGGGGGGGCAGCAGCTCGCTGGAGAGCCGGCCACAGAGCAGCAGAGAGGGGAGGGAAAGAGAGCGATATCTGCTGAGACAACACGACCCTTTTTAACATTACTCTAATATCTGGAGGGAGATCAGTCCACTCGTTTGTTTCTGTAACTGAAAAAGCAGTTTGAGTAACGTAAATTTTGTTCGGCAATGTTTTCTATCCGCCGTCTCCCCTCGTTGATAATCCTGTTTGTCTGACTTCACTTTGAGCTGTTAGAATAAATAGTTTAAATCTGCAGTATTTTATAAAGTAAACTAACAGAACATAAACAACTAAATCAAAGTTGTATTTTTCGATAATATGGTAATAGTGGTACGAGTTCGTTGTCGTTGTCCGGTGTTTTAAGAGCGGAGTTTTCTCTTCCACTCTCCAGTGAACGTGCGGCGGACACGCGCTTTGAGTTCACGCTGGTGCACGCTGAGGCTAGAGTACGAGCAGGGAGGCAGGGAGGCTTCTGATTGGTTCCTTACAACCGGGACCATTTTTACTGACTGGGAGACGTTTTTACAGGATTACAGCAGCTACAGATGACGGATCTTTTCCGGTCTATTTTCAGTGCTCATAAGAAACGGATTGCTGTCGGGGTGTAAAGACCATTTCAACCAATATAACAAAAAGTGTATACTGGATAAATCGCAGACCCCAGCTTTAATAGTAATAATAGTAATAATAATAATAGTAATAATAAAAATAATAATAATAGTAATAATAGTAATAATAGTAATAATAATAATAATAATAATAATAATAATAATAATAATAATAATAATAATAGTAATAATAGTAATAATAGTAATAATAAGAATAGTAATAATAATAATAGTAATAATAATGTAATATGAGTGTGTCCTGCAGGGGGAGCAGCGAGCACACCTCCATGCCCTGGACCTTCAGCTTCATGTGGTCCTCTCTCGTCGTCTTCCCATCCTTCCTTTTCTTCCAGCAGTATCCGTCCTTCCTGTACTTCACCTTCTTCCTGTTGTAGAGGATGATGCTGCCGTTCTTCGGCCTGAAACACAACAACAGGACGGATTCAGGACTCAGGACTCAGGACTCAGGACTCAGCACTCAGGACTCAGGACTCAGGACTCAGGACTCAGGACTCAGAGACCAGCTTGGTCTGGTTTGGGTCAGTGGGACTACCTGGTCTTCAGCGTGCAGGACAGCCACTCGTCATGTCTGTCGAAGGATATCAGGTAAGAAGCAATCTCCTGCAGACAGACAGGAGGGGAAGACGTTATTAGAGAGTGGACAGGAGTCCAGTACCTCCAGTAGCAGCGTACTACCAAGTACTACTGTTGTGTATTTACAGCAGTAAACACATCATAGTGACAGTTCCTGACAGCTCTACTGTTAGTGCGCTCTTATTTTGAAATAAAGGCAGAATGAGTACAGATGGTTGTTAATATGATTGGCTGAGAGCTCATCATGTGATTAAAGTTACATGAGGGTGATGTTCCTGCGTTTGTCCTACTTTATAAACATTATTAGACTATGATGAGACTGTGGGACTAAAGGAATATCTGGTCTTATCTTACATCCACACTGACACAGAACTTCTGCTCCGTGCGGACCGAGCGTCCACACTACAGTAGTAGTGTTTCAGCGGTCCGGGTCCAGACTGTCCCTTCATCAGAACATGTTGAAATGAAGACTCACCTCGTTAGTGTTCCAGCGGAGCCTCTCGTTAGGCAGACTGGACAGACGAGGGAGACACTCCAACAGCTTGTTAGGGAGGAACACTTTCCTCTGGCCTTTATTCTCTGAACATACACAGGATTCCATTAGTTACAACATTTAAACGTTACGTATACAAGCAGACATCGGTACAGTGGGTTTAATGATGGATCCTGGTCGGAGTCGGACATAAACACGCCTCTGATTTA
>CAKAOJ020000458.1:222500-232500 GCA_916701645.2 Sebastolobus alascanus
TCTCTGACACCATCTGTTTTTGCCCCTTTAGTCCTATTCACGTTGTTCACATGTATATAATATTTACACTACTGTTATAGCACATAATTTATTTATAATTTATTTATAATGCACATATTTATTTACCTTTTATTTACGCTTATAACATAATTTTACTAATGTTCTTATCCCTTGGATATTTTTTATTCTTATTTATTGTATGCCCTGTCCGATTCTTATTCCTATTCTTATTCTTATTTCTATTCTTATTTTATTTTATTTTATGAACTGTCTTTTGTTAGAATCTGTGCTGCTGTGAAACTGAAATTACCCCACGGGGATAAATGAATTGCTATCCTATCCTATCCTAAAATAATAATAATAAAAAAAAAAGAGAATCATCATACAAACAAGTGGACTGCCAGAAAAAAAGCAGTATCCACATACAATGAAAATCATAAGCAAAATAAATTGTCGAACACTTATATGTAACTGAACGCTACTTCCACCGTTCATACACTACTTTACTTATTAGTAGAACTATTATTACTTTATTATTATTACTATTATGACTTTGTTTTATTATTATTATTTTTATTATGGCTTTATTAATATTATTTTTACTTTATTATGCTTCAAGTCAAGAGTTCTGAAGTGGTTTGAAAAAGAAAAATGAACCTTTTAATTTAAATTAATAAATAATAATAATCATCATTATTACTCTATCTTAATAAAAATAATGTAATAATGTCTAAATAATAATAGTATCATTATTACTTTATCTTAATAATAATAGTACCATTATTACTTTATCTTAATAATAGTAGTACCATTATTACTTTATCTTAATAATAATAGTACCATTATTACTTTATCTTAATAATAGTACCATTATTACTTTATCTTAATAATAATAGTACCATTATTACTTTATCTTAATCATAATAGTACCATTATTACTTTCTCTTAATTATAATAGTACCATTACTTTATCTTAATAATAATAGTATCATTATTACTTTATCTTAATAATAATAGTACCATTATTACTTTATCTTAATAATAGTAGTACCATTATTACTTTATCTTAATAATAGTACCATTACTTTATCTTAATAATAATAGTACCATTATTACTTTATCTTAATCATAATAGTACCATTATTACTTTCTCTTAATTATAATAGTACCATTACTTTATCTTAATAATAATAGTACCATTATTACTTTATCTTAATAATAATAGTACCATTATTACTTTATCTTAATAATAGTACCATTATTACTTTATCTTAATAATAATAGTACCATTATTACTTTATCTTAATAATAGTACCATTATTACTTTATCTTAATAATAATAGTACCATTATTACTTTATCTTAATCATAATAGTACCATTATTACTTTCTCTTAATTATAATAGTACCATTACTTTATCTTAATAATAATAGTACCATTATTACTTTATCTTAATAATAATAGTACCATTATTACTTTATCTTAATAATAATAGTACCATTATTACTTTCTCTTAATTATAATAGTACCATTACTTTATCTTAATAATAATAGTACCATTATTACTTTATCTTAATAATAATAGTATCCTTATTACTTTATCTTAATAATAATAGTATCCTTATTACTTTATCTTAATAATAATAGTACCATTATTTCTTTAACGTATCTTATGTTGTGTTGGTTGAGAGGACGATCAGAGGTCACACTCACACAGAGGTCAGAGGTCAGAGGTCAGAGGCGAGTAGAGAAAATATGGAGGTTTATTTAGTAGAAAAGCGGAGCATGTAGTCCAACAGGAGGACCTCTGGGACTGCTTCACCTTCACAAACCAGCAGTTTACTGTCTCTTCTTCATCATCATCAACAACAACAACAACAACAACAATAACACCACAATGTGACTGAAGCACTGAGCTGAGATCAGATTTAAAAAGGACCAGACTGCTGATTCTAGTTCAGTAAATACAAACCTGAATCTTACCGGGTTTTAAATCGCTATCTTTGAATCCTTTCTGATCAGAATTATTTCATCTCATGTTGAATAACGTTACTCCTCTAGAGATTACCTGCTGTGTGTACTTTTATTTTGACGGTCTGCAGTGAGACTTCCTCTGATAGCAAGTCATTAAATCAACAGATGAGTGAATGTTTGAGCCGACTGAAGAATCAGGATCAACTCTAAAGTCTTCCAACTCTTTATTACAGTTTTTACACGTCGAAGCTGCTCAAACTCACTTCCTGTTCACGTGTTTGTAGTTGATGAGATAAAAATCAGCGTTATGTTCCTTTAAATCAGCTGATCTCAGGTCAGAAAAAACAAAAACAGAAACTTCAGTCAAACCAGCAGAGATCAGGCTTAAGACTTCATCTGACGAGAACAACCGACACCAATCCATAACCAATCAATAACCAATATGTGATCAGCTTCATCCATAATGGAGAGTAAAAAACACACACACACAGAGAGAAAGAAAGAGAGACAGAGAGAGAGAGAGACAGAGAGAGAGAGAGTGAGAGAGAGAGAGAGAGAGTGAGAGTGAGAGAGTGAGAGAGAGTGAGAGAGAGAGAGAGAGAGAGAGAGAGAGAGTGAGGTCGGGTTACAGCGGCAGGAAAAACCTGCTCAGATTTAAACTCCACAGGAACAAAAGAGTGTGTATCTTTGTGTGTGTGTGTGTGCGTAGGTGTGTGTAGGTGTGTGTGTGCGTAGGTGTGTGTAGGTGTGTGTGTAGGCGGTGGGCGGGGTCATGATGGCGACGTGTCCCCTCCCCCACGTGTGACAGGTTTGGCTCCTCCAGGGTCAAAGGTCATCACATTCCCTGTCTGATGCTCTGGATGATCTGGAAGATGGCTGCAACACACACAGTTCAATAACAACATGAAGGCTAACAGTTTCCCTCCACTTCCAGTCTTTGTGCTAAGCTAGGCTAACAGTTTCCCTCTGCTTCCAGTCTTTGTGCTAAGCTAGGCTAACAGTTTCCCTCCACTTCCAGTCTTTGTGCTAAGCTATGTTAACAGTTTCCCTCTGCTTCCAGTCTTTGTGCTAAGCTATGTTAAAAGTTTCCCTCTGCTTCCAGTCTTTGTGCTAAGCTAGGCTAACAGTTTCCCTCTGCTTCCAGCCTTTGTGCTAAGCTAGGCTAACAGTTTCCCTCTGCTTCCAGCCTTTGTGCTAAGCTAGGCTAACAGTTTCCCTCTGCTTCCAGCATTTGTGCTAAGCTAGGCTAACAGTTTCCCTCCGCTTCCAGTCTTTGTGCTAAGCTAGGCTAACAGTTTCCTTCCGCTTCCAGTCTTTGTGCTAAGCTAGGCTAACAGTTTCCCTCCGCTTCCAGTCTTTGTGCTAAGCTAGGCTAACAGTTTCCCTCCGCTTCCAGTCTTTGTGCTAAGCTATGTTAAAAGTTTCCCTCTGCCTCCAGTCTTTGTGCTAAGCTAGGCTTACTGATAGCAGACGTGTTTACAGAACAACGTCAGTGTGTGAGGAGGTGACGGTCTCCATGACGACAGCCTCAACTTCCTGTCTGCGTTATCAGATCAGGCGCTTCCTGAGAAACCGGATCAGACCAGACCGACTGGTTTTGACACGTCTCCATTCTCTGCAGCCGAATGTTGTTTTTCACGTTACGACTCCTCTGAGCTGATCTGAACTAAACCACCGGACCGGGACCCTCTAGAGGAGCTGGTCCGGGTCCGGTCCCGTAAAGAACCACAACCAAGTTCACCAATAATCAAATAAAACAGATTTTATCACAACTTCAACATTTTTTTGTTTTTACGGTTGATTTAATTTCTAGTTTTAGAGCAACAACAGCCGGGCCAGGGATCAGAAACGGTGACGGTGGACCTGATTCAGGGTCAGGACTCTGAATAAAGACTTTAAATGAGGAGCTGAGACCACAGACCTGAGACCAGCTACACGTCAACATCAGACTCACCTGATCCACAAACCACGAAGACGAAGAGAGCGAGCAGCCACGGACCCACCGGAGACTTCTCCTCGTTCACAGGCCGCTGCAACACACAATCAATCAATCAATCAATCAATCAATCAATCAGAGGACAGAATATTCATCAGAAACTATTCTGACTTCAATGTGATGCTGCTTTTCTTTCTTTCTTATTTGAATTTATTAAATATCTTTAACATCTGATGACATCACAGCTGCTTTCAGATGATTAATCAATAATAAACATAATCATCAGGTCCATTATTCTCTGCTGCTGATCATCACTGTGTTAAAGACTCAAACAGGATCTAAATACTGACATATTAAATAAAGATGGACTTTTTAAAGTGAGTAAAATGAGAAACTCAGTAACCCTGCTGACTTTTGAGTCAACAAGTAAGAGATAATGTACAGCTAGCGGGTCATTGTAGTGAAAGAATCCCCTTCAGGGCGATGCAGCATCGCCCTGAAGGGGATTCTTTCACTACAATGACCCGCTAGCTGTTCATTATCCCGCTTATTACACGGCTACTTACTGAAGAAATCAATATTTTGACGCAAAAACGGTCCTCCAGAGTCCGACATCAGAGCTGCGCCCATAGCAACGGTCTGCTATACATAGCAACGGTCTGTTATACAGAAATAACAGACCGCAGAACGCCGTGATTGACCAATCAGAATCGAGTATTCAACACAGCCCTGTAATAACATGAGATATCGATAACAATCTATGATATTTTAAATAAATATTACGAGAAACTAAATGAAAGTTATGTATTTATCAGTCAAAATGATGAAATATTTAGAATAAACTGTCAATACTGCAGGCCTGCTGTAGTCTCCCTCATGTCAGAGGAGGGTTTCTGACAGCAGCACGCTGCTAACACTTGATAATCCCAAACTCCATTGAGAAATCTGTCTATTTAATGCTGCGTGCTATGTTTGCAAAAGTAAATATCATATAAAGCACATGAAGTGATAATTATTCAACCCGTGTGAAGCCCTTCTTTAATTCGTCTCATGTATAATCCGTATATCACCACTGCTTCTCTCTCATTCTGCTGATCGGTACCGTCCACACTGCAGTGTTTACATCCTAACGTTACGAGATGCGTTAATAAAGTCTCAACTGTGACCAAACAAACACCGACCGGTGAAATGTGTGAGAGCCGAACTGAAGACGGGCTGCAGGGAAGTGAAGAAAAACCCTTAAATAATATATGAACAGTTTATATCTGTGTGGACACGATGAGCTACACTAAAGTCCCGGATCTGTGAAGGGAGTCTGGCTCTGCTTCACTCCATTCATCTGCTAACAGCTGACAGCTAACAGCTAACAGCCGGTCAACAGACACCACAGACGGTTCAGATATCATCTATATTCATTTATAAACTTCATATAGAATCGATATTCATATATAAACACGACCTCAGCTTCATATCGCGGTGAGAAAACACGGCTCACCTGTGGAGCAGCTAATGCTAATGTTAGCAGCCGATGCTAACAGCTAGCCGTTAGCTCTGCCGATGCTAACATTAGCATTAGCTGTTAGCTCTGCTTTACAGCAGGATTATTGTTCCTCACGTTAAACAACACCGGACCGCGCTGCAGCTGCTCGCCGGTACCGGGACAGTAACGGTTCAGTGACCGGTAGCCGGTGACCGGTAGCCGGTGGCCGGTAGCCGGTAGCCGGTAGCCTGGCTGTCAGTACCGATGTTTTCTGGACGTGTCCCCGCTGTGTGATGGTCTTGCTGTGCCGCTCGTTCGCCACTTTCATCCGCTGCACCGCCGACATGTTGCAGGACTCACGGCCGGTCCGGACCAGGACGGAGAGCCGGGAGCAACCGGGAACCACCACCGGGAGGAACCGGGATCCACCGGGAGGAGAGGGAGGAGAGGGAGGCGGAGGCTTGCCGGTACCGGTGGAAGCGTCCCGCTGGAGGAGAGGGAACCACCGGGAGGAACCGGGAGGAGAGGGAGGTGGAGGCCTGCCGGTACCGGGGGAGGAGAGTCTCTGGAGGCTGGCCGGTACCGGGGGAAGCGTCCCGCTGCCGGGTCTTTTCCGTGTTTGTTGGTCAGAATGAGATGCTAACTGTTAGCTAGCTGCTAGCCGAGCGAGCTAATAGCGGAGCGACCGGAAGCGACTCACCTCGTCACGTGACACGGGACCGGAAGTCCTCTAGTGGCGGGAAGAAAGATATTATAATAATACTATTACTATACCAGTAAAGTACTCCGATACTTTACTGGTGTACTACTGCCACACTGTAAAAATACTCTGTTACAGTAAAAGTACTAATACCACTCTGTAAAAATACTCTGTTACAGTAAAAGTACTAATACCTCACTGAAAAAATACTCTGTTACAGTAAAAGTATTAATACCACACTGTAAAAATACTCTGTTACAGTAAAAGTATTAATACCACACTGTAAAAATACTCTGTTACAGTAAAAGTACTAATACCTCACTGAAAAAATACTCTGTTACAGTAAAAGTATTAATACCACACTGTAAAAATACTCTGTTACAGTAAAAGTACTAATACCACACTGTAAAAATACTCTGTTACAGTAAAAGTACTAATACCACACTGTAAAAATACTCTGTTACAGTAAAAGTACAGAGTGGTATTAATACTTTTACTGTAACAGAGTATTTTTACAGTGTGGAAAATACCACACTACCACACTACCACACAAAAATACTCTGTTACAGTAAAAGTACTAATACCACACTGTAAAAATACTCTGTTACAGTAAAAGAACTAATACCACACTGTAAAAATACTCTGTTACAGTAAAAGAACTAATACCACACTGTAAAAATACTCTGTTACAGTAAAAGTACTAATACCACACTGTAAAAATACTCTGTTACAGTAAAAGAACTAATACCACACTGTAAAAATACTCTGTTACAGTGAAAGTATTAATACCAGTCTGTAAAAATACTCTGTTACAGTAAAAGTACTAATACCTCACTGAAAAAATACTCTGTTACAGTAAAAGTATTAATATCTCACTGAAAAAATACTCTGTTACAGTGAAAGTATTAATATCTCACTGTAAAAATACTCTGTTACAGTAAAAGTACTAATACGACAATGTAAAATACTCTGTTACACTAAAAGTACTCATAAAAGAATAAGAAAATTGATCAAATAAAAATATAAAGAGGAATAAATAAAAGACTGTGTGCAGGAAGGCCCGCCCAAAGCCAGATGATTGACAGCTTAGCCCTTCAATATGGAAAAGAATAAGGAAAATAAAGCGATAGAAATAAATAAATGACATTATTTCAGCCAGGTGGAGTTTCTCTTTTATTTTATTAGATCCTGCATGCAGACTGCAGCTGGTCCACACACACGCACGCACGCACACACACACACACACACACACACACACACACAGTGTTCTGCTGGCTGTGTTGTAGCCAGGGGTCAGAGGTCAGAGGTCATTGGTAGGATGTCTACCTGTTTCCTTTCATTAGTAGAGTTCCAACATGAAGTCTCTGGAGGTCAGAGGTCATGCAGGGTCAAGTTCAAAGTTCACAGGACGTCGCTTCTGTACCAACAGTCACCATGGTAACGGGTCTCTAACAGCCCAGCCCACTGATGGAGCCGATGCGGTCCATCTTCATCCCGAAGCATCCTCGCCCTCCTCCGAACATCGACTTCCTGCTCCGCCTCCTCATCTTGGTCTGCCGCCGCAGGAAGTCCAGGAAGAAACGCGGGACCGCTTCCCGCCGCCCGCCGCCGGGCAATCCCCCTGGAGCACCATGGCTCACAGCCAATCCGGAGGAGGAGGGGGCGGGGCGTCCGGCGGAGCCCTCTGTGATGTCATCAGAGGTGGGAGGGGCCAAGATGAGAGAAGAGAGGCGAGAGCCGAACAGAGAGTGTAAGACCTGAGGAGAGAGTTTAAATGTAATCAAGTGGTTTTTATTTTATTAAAAGACGGGTTCATTATTTATTATTATGTTTTTATATCATCCTGTATCTTCTCAGTGGTGTTCCACATGGATTCACATCCAAACATTCACATTCTGGTCAAAGATCGTGTGTTTTAGCATCAAAATGCTAGACCAGCAACTCCTGTGTTCTGAGAGGCAAAATAACTGGTTTAGTGAATGGAGTCTGGTGGTTTTGAAGAGAGCGATATAACGGCTTCAGTTCCCCGTCACAAAGCGCTGTCTGATGGCGAGGTAAACACGTGAAAATATTCTATATATAGCGAACACTTAAACTGATATTGATTTTTTCTGCTGCTCCGTCCACGGCAGCTTTACCTCGCTGTCACACAGATCTTTGTGACGGGAACTGAAGCTGTTATATCGCTCTCTTCAAAGCCACCAGACTCCATTCATAAAAACAGTTCTTTAACCTCCCAGAACACAGGAGTTGATGACGAAGATGATGAAGAAGATGGTGACGAAGATGATGATGATGATGAAGAAGATGGTGACGAAGATGATGAAGATGATGAAGGTGTTGATGAAGAAGATGATGGTGATGATGAAGGTGATGATGATGAAGAAGATGGTGACGAAGATGATGAAGATGATGAAGGTGTTGATGAAGAAGATGATGGTTATGAAGAAGATGATGATGATGAAGGTGATGATGATGATGATGATGAAGATGATAAAAGTGACGATGAAGAAGATGATGATGAAGATGATGATGATGAAGATGATGATGATGAAGAAGGTGATGATGAAGAAGGTGATGATGAAGAAGATGATGATGAAGATGATGATGATGAAGAAGATGAAGGTGATGATGATGATGGTGATGATGAAGAAGATGATGACGAAGACGATGATGAAGAAGATGATGATGAAGGTGATGATGATGATGGTGATGATGATGATGATGATAAAGATAATGAAGGTGATGATGATGATGGTGATGATGAAGATGATGAAGGTGATGATGATGATGGTGATGACGAAGATGATGATGATGAAGAAGATGATGATGAAGGTCTCCACAGACCTGTTTGTCGTCTCGTTGAGCTGAAGGTCTCGTCTCCACGGCGACGGTGAGGAAGAGGAGGAGGAGAGGAACAAAAGAGGAGGAAGATGAAGCGGCCATCTTTGTTTCTTTGAAGGGAAAAATCAGATGAAGATTCAATGAACAACGATCACCATGGCAACAGATTATCCTGCATTCTGATTGGCTGGAGGGTGTTCTGATGCAGCGTCCACTGCTGCTACAGACCATCAGGGGTCCCAGACCATCAGGAGTCCCAAACCATCAGGAGTCCCAAACCATCAGGAGTCCCAAACCACCAGGGTCCAAGACCATCAGGAGCCCCAAACCATCAGGAGTCCCAGACCATCAGGAGTCCCAAACCATCAGGAGTCCCAAACCATCAGGAGTCCCAAACCATCGGGAGTCCCAAACCATCAGGAGTTCCAAACCATCAGGGGTCCCAGACCACCAGGAGCCCCAAACCATCGGGAGTCCCAAACCACCAGGGTCCAAGACCACCAGGAGCCCCAAACCATCGGGAGTCCCAAACCACCAGGGTCCAAGACCACCAGGAGTCCCAAACCATCAGGGGTCCCAAACCATCGGGAGTCCCAAACCACCAGGGTCCAAGACCACCAGGAGTCCCAAACCATCAGGAGTCCCAAACCACCAGGAGTCCCAAACCATCAGGAGTCCCAAACCATCAGGAGTCCCAGACCACCAGGTTTTTTTTTTAACATGGTCCCAGAACGTTCATACAAGTCCGTAAATATTAAAATGTTAATTGTTTTATTGCATTTTATTTTCCCTGTAATAACACGATCACATGTGGAACGTTATAATTCTAATAAAGTCGTCTCTGGGCCTCCGTAGCTCCTCCCTCGTCTCTCTACACCAAACTCCACTGAAGTTTTCACCATAAAGTCTTCTGCTGTTATCATGTGTAGGATTAAATAAAAATAAATAAATAAACTGCATTGATAGAGGAATATTAGATGAGGAACAATAATAAAGAATATTAAAGCAGCAGAACTTACCGACACAGAAGGAAGAAGAGAAATATTCCAACAAAAAGATTCTGCTG
>CAKAOJ020000458.1:242500-260000 GCA_916701645.2 Sebastolobus alascanus
CTGCTGACCTCACTGTGTGTGTGTGTGTGTGTGTGTGTGTGTGTGTGTGTGTGTGTGTGTGTGCGTGCGTGCGTGCGTGTGTGTGTGTGTGTGTGTGTGACCTGCTGCAGAGATCCTGTGTAACGCCATGATGCCTCCATGACAGCAGGCAGCTGCAGCCCTGTCCCCTATCAGACACCACTCAGCCAATCACAGAGCTCCACTCATGACATGTGGCCACTCAGGACCAATAGGAGCGAGGCAGAGAGCATTGTGCTGACAGAGGAGGGGGGGATTCCCTTATCACCCTCTGAGTTATTATTAATACAGTAAGGGTGACGTGAAGAACCCTCTGACCTTTTCCCTGACCTTTCTCCAGAGGTCATGACTTCCTCCTCGCTCTTATAGAATTACAGTACACACACACACACACACACACACACACACACACACAGACACACACACACAGTACACACAGTACACACACTTATTAATGCTCTTGACATTTGAAGAGATATTTGTGACGGTGAAATGATCTCAGCCTCTTGAGCCTCCCTCTGATGACTAAAGGTCTGTTCCCAAACAGTACAGTACACATATATATTAGTAGTACTATAACAGTCTTAGCAGCATTTTAGTGGTATTAGCATTATTCACAAAAATGTTAGCCCTAATAGCAGTATCATTGTTAGCAGTAGGAGTAGCATGGCTAGCATTGTTATTATTATTATCAACAGCACTATTAGCAGCAGTAGCAGCATTAGTTTAACAAATATTGGCAGTGGTGTTAGCAGTATAAGTAGTATACCTGCACTACTTATATTTATACTAGTACTGGCATGTCAGTACAATAGTTTTAGCAGTATATTAGTAGTATTAGCATTATTCACAATAATATTAACCCTCATAGCAGTGTCATTGTTAGCAGTAGGAGTAACATAGTTAGCATTGTTATGCTAATACTGCTGCTCCTATTGCTGTTGATAATAATAATTAGTGTAACAAGTACTAGCAGTGGTGTTAGCAGTATGAGTAGAATACCTGTACTACTTATATTTGTACTAGTATTGGCATGTCAGTCTAACAGTTTTAGCAGTATATTAGTAGTATTAGCACAATAATGTTAGCCCTAATAGAAGTACTTGTAGCAGCAGTAGTTGTTGCAGTGTTAGCAATATTAGCGTATTAGTATTAGCATATTAGCAGTAGTGGAGAATCATAGTAGTGTTATGGATTATTGGACCATTTTTAGCAGCGTTAGCATATTCTAGGCAGTTTTTGTTTTAGTAGTATTTGCATCGCAGTAGTAGTGTGTATTACTAAAATGTATAGCAGCAGTTTTAGCATTATATGTATATTAGCTGTGGTAGATTAGCCATAGCAGTAGTTGAAACAGTATTAGCAGCGTGTGTTTGTGTGGTGTGTGTGTGTGTGTGTGTGTGTGTGTGTGTGTGTGTGTGTGTGTGTGTGTGTGTGTGTGTGGTGTGTGTGTGTGTGTGTGTGTGTGTGGTGTGTGTGTGTGTGTGTGTGTGTGTGTGTGGTGTGTGTGTGTGTGTGTGTGTGTGTGTGTGTGTGTGTGTGTGTGTGGTGTGTGTGTGTGTGTGTGTGTGTGTGTGTGTGTGTGAGACAGTGATTGGTCAGACCTGGCAGCAGAACAACAGCTGAGTGTTACAGTACACTTGAAATCACTTCTGGCCTTTACAAAGACTTTACTGTACACACACACTCACACTCCTAATACTACTTCTAAAACTCCTGCTAAAACTTCTGTTATTCCTAATACTACTTCTAAAACTACTGCTAAAACTTCTGTTAATCCTAATACTACTTCTAAAACTACTGTTAATCCTACTTATAAAGCTACACTACTGCTACTGCTAACATTACTATCACTGCTAACACTACTGCTACTGCTAACATTACTGTCACTGCTAACTACTGCTACTGCTAACATTACTGTCACTGCTAACTACTGCTACTGCTAACATTACTGTCACTGCTAACTACTGCTACTGCTAACACTACTATCACTGCTGACACTACTGCTACTGCTAACATTACTGTCACTGCTAACTACTTCTACTGCTAACATTACTATCACTGTTAACACTACTTCTACTGCTAACATTACTATCACTGTTAACACTACTTCTACTGCTAACATTACTATCACTGTTAACACTATTGCTACTGCTAACACTACTATCACTGCTAACACTACTGCTACTGCTAACACTACTATCACTGCTAACACTACTGCTACTGCTAACATTACTGTCACTGCTAACTACTGCTACTGCTAACATTACTGTCACTGCTAACTACTGCTACTGCTAACACTACTATCACTGCTGACACTACTGCTACTGCTAACATTACTGTCACTGCTAACTACTTCTACTGCTAACATTACTATCACTGTTAACACTACTTCTACTGCTAACATTACTATCACTGTTAACACTACTTCTACTGCTAACATTACTATCACTGTTAACACTATTGCTACTGCTAACACTACTATCACTGCTAACACTACTGCTACTGCTAACACTACTATCACTGCTAACACTACTGCTACTGCTAACATTACTGTCACTGCTAACTACTGCTACTGCTAACATTACTGTCACTGCTAACACTACTGCTGCTGCTAACACTACTATCACTGTTAACACTACTGCTACTGCTAACACTACTATCACTGCTAACACTACTGCTACTGCTAACATTACTGTCACTGCTAACTACTGCTACTGCTAACATTACTGTCACTGCTAACTACTGCTGCTGCTAACACTACTATCACTGTTAACACTATTTCTAGCACTAACACTACTATCACTGCTAACACTACTGCTAACACTACTGCTACTGCTAACACTACTGCTAATGCTAACACTACTGCTAACACTACCGCTACTGATAACACTACTGCTACTGCTAACACTACTACTAACACTACTATCACTGCTAACACTACTGCTACTGCTACTGCTAACACTACTGCTAACACTACTATCACTGCTAACACTACTGCTACTGCTACTGCTAACACTACTGCTAACACTACTATCACTGCTAACACTACTGCTAACACTACTATCACTGCTAACACTACTGCTAACACTACTATCACTGCTAACACTACTACTAACACTACTATAACTGCTAACACTACTATAACTGCTAACACTACTATAACTGCTAACACTACTATAACTGCAACTGATAAAACTGCTTCTAATTACCATGCAACTCTGACTACTACTGCTAAATCTTCTACTGATACCACTACAGCTAATAATGCTTATACTATTCCTGTACACTGCTACAATAATACTAATACTGCTAACACTACCGCTGTCCTATTATTTGTATGAAATAATGTGATCTAAATGCTAATTTGAGAATGGAATAGAATAATAATACATCAGGACATTTTATTGTGAAATTCAGTGTGATCTGGTTAAATACAAAGTGTTGAGTTCATATATATAGATACTGTATATATATATTAAAACAATGAACTGTGTTCAGCTCCAGTAGTATATACTGTATATCAGTTCAGGAGACTAAAGGTACACCTTACACATTTCAGATCAGGCCGTTCTCAGTCAGTCTGAACTTTGTGCTTCTGCTGTTTGTCACATTTCATTTGTTCAGCTCTGCAGCACTTTGACCTTCAGCCTGCTGAAGGTCAAACACCCTGAAGGGTTTTGTCTTTTTGTTTGGATAAAGAATCAGAAACACAATGAGATAAAAGAAAAAAGGAGTGAATGCTAATATCTGATTTAACACCCTGCGTGCCAAACCCCCTCTAAAAACTCCTGCAAACTAAAGAAGACTGAGAATAAAAGAAATGAAACAGGTTTGGCATGTGACCAACAGTTTTAGACCAGAGTGAGAAACAACCAGGGAAGAGTTGGAGCTCCTGTTTCAGCCTACCTGAGTCGTGCTGTTACAGGGAGGTGTTGTCTCTGGCCGTCTGTCTCTCCGTCTGACTGTCTGTCTGACTGTCCGTCTGACGTGGAAAGTGTCCGCCTGTCTCTCTGCAGGGTTTTTATAGACGCTCCCTGAGAGGGGAGGAGGCTGCTGGACAGTCAGGGAGCGTCTACATGGGACAGAAATATTACCATCTTATATTACCATCATACTGAAAGAACAACAGAGCAACACTTCATATTTACTTTTATCATAATAACATGTTACTACCACTACTTTATCTTTACAATGAACTTGTCTCTACAAGTACATTTCTGTGTATCTGTACACTTATGTGTATTTTCCCTTTTCCTTTCTTTCTAACACTATTACTACTGCTAACACTACTATCACTGCTAATACTACTGCTACTGCTAACATTACTATCACTGCTAATACTACTATCACTGCTAATACTACTGCTACTGCTAACATTACTATCACTGCTAATACTACTATCACTGCTAATACTACTGCTACTGCTAACATTACTATCACTGCTAATACTACTATCACTGCTAATACTACTGCTACTGCTAACATTACTATCACTGCTAATACTACTGCTACTGCTAATTACTATCACTGCTAATACTACTATCACTGCTAATACTACTGCTACTGCTAACATTACTATCACTGCCAATACTACTGCTACTGCTAACATTACTATCACTGCTAATACTACTGCTAATGCTAACACTACTATCACTGCTAATACTACTATCACTGCTAATACTACTGCTACTGCTAACACTCTGCTACTGCTAATACTACTGCTACTGCTAACACTACTATCACTGCTAACACTACTGCTACTGCTAATACTACTATCACTGCTAATACTACTGCTACTGCTAACACTACTGCTACTGCTAACACTACTATCACTGCTAATACTACTGCTACTGCTAACACTACTGCTACTGCTAATACTACTATCAGTGCTAACATTACTATCACTGCTAACACTACTGCTACTGCTAATACTACTATCACTGCCAATACTACTGCTACTGTTAACACCACTATCACTGCTAACACTACTGCTACTGCTAACACCACTATCACTGCTAACACTACTGCTACTGCTAACACCACTATCACTGCTAACACTACTGCTACTGCTAACACTACTGCTACTGCTAATACTACTGCTACTGCTAACACTACTATCACTGCTAACACTACTGCTAACACTACTGCTACTGCTAATACTACTGCTACTGCTAACACTACTATCACTGCTAAACTACTGCTACTGCTAACACTACTGCTACTGCTAATACTACTGCTAACACTACTGCTACTGCTAACACTACTGCTACTGCTAATACTACTGCTAACACTACTGCTACTGCTATCACTGCTAACACTACTGCTACTGCTAACACTACTATCACTGCTAATACTACTATCACTGCTAATACTACTGCTACTGCTAACACGACTATCACTGCTAACACGACTATCACTGCTAACACTATTGCTACTGCTAACACTACTATCACTGCTAACACTACTGCTACTGCTAATACTACTGCTACTGCTAATACTACTGCTACTGCTAACACTACTATCACTGCTAATACTACTGCTACTGCTAATACTACTGCTACTGCTAACACTACTATCACTGCTAACACTACTGCTACTGCTAATACTACTGCTACTGCTAACACTATTGTTACTGCTAACACTACTATCACTGCTAACACTACTGCTACTGCTAATACTACTGCTACTGCTAATACTACTGCTACTGCTAACACTACTATCACTGCTAACACTACTGCTACTGCTAATACTACTGCTACTGCTAACACTACTGCTACTGCTAATACTACTGCTACTGCTAATACTACTGCTACTGCTAACACTACTATCACTGCTAACACTACTATCACTGCTAACACTACTGCTACTGCTAACACTACTATCACTGCTAACACTATTGCTACTGCTAATACTACTGCTACTGCTATCACTACTATCACTGCTAACACTACTATCACTGCTAACACTATTGCTACTGCTAATACTACTGCTACTGCTAACCCTACTATCACTGCTAACACTATTGCTACTGCTAATACTACTGCTAACCCTACTATCACTGCTAACACTATTGCTACTGCTAATACTACTGCTACTGCTAACATTACTATCACTGCTAACACTACTATCACTGCTAACACTACTATTACTGCTAACACTACTATTACTGCTTACACTACTATTACTGCTTACACTACTATTACTGCTAACACTACTATTACTGCTTACACTACTATTACTGCTTACACTACTATCACTGCTAACACTACTGCTAACACTTCTATCACTGCTAACACTACTGCTAATGCTAACACTACTCTCACTACTAACAGTAGTCGTAGCAGAAGGTGTAGTAGTATTACCAGAAATAGTAGCAGTATTAGCATATGAGCAGTAGCTGTAGCAGTAGTTTGAGCAGTATTTTTAAGAGGTAGTAACGATATTAGCAGTATTAGCTTGGCAGTAGTAGCTGCTGCTAGCAATAGTTTGACAGTATTAGCTGGCAGTAGTACTTACAGTACTGGCAGTATTTGTTGTTTTTTCTCTGGTGGTGCCTCATTCCACATGACAGACCTCGACCTGGTTCTCCAGGAGATTTAGCCTCTCTAACAATTTACCTCAGTCCAGGAAGGCTTATTGGCATGGGTAATATACGTTTATATTACTAAGCAACTGTCAATTAAAAACTAAAAAATATGGTCCTCTCTCAAGGTTCATGGTAGAGAGGAGGTCGTGTTGCACGGGCTCTATCTATCTTGATGTGGAGAGGAGGTCGTGCTGCTCTGCCTCTATCTGTTTGGCGTGGAGAGGATGTCGTGTTGCTCTGGCTCTATCTGATTGGCGTGGAGAGGATGTCGTGTTGCTCTGGCTCTATCTGTTTGGCGTGGAGAGGATGTCTTGTTGCTCTGGCTCTATCTGTTTGGCGTGGAGAGGATGTCGTGTTGCTCTGGCTCTATCTGTTTGGCGTGGAGAGGATGTCTTGTTGCTCTGGCTCTATCTGTTTGGCGTGGAGAGGAGGTCGTGTTGCTCTGGCTCTATCTGTTTGGCGTCGCCTGGAAGTTGCTTGACATCCTCCTGGATCCACCTTCTCACATATATTCACATTATATGTATTATTTTTTGTCATATGGATTTTCTATGTTGTATTTTCATTATGTTGTTACTCTGTACACACAACATCTATTGCACGTCTGTCCATCCTGGAAGGGGGATCCCTCCTCTGTTGCTCTTCCTCAGGTTATAACATGTTTTCTCCCTGTTAAAATGTTTTTTTTGTGGTTAAGTTTTCCCTTAGCCGATGTGAGGGTTGCACTGTCAAGGACAGAGGGTGTTGCATCCTGTACAGATTGTAAAGCCCCCTGAGGCAAATTTGTGATTTTGGGCTATACAAATAAAATTGATTTGATTTGATTTGTTTGTACGACCAACAGTTCTTCTTGCCATTCCCAGAATTATTATTTTAATTTTCTTTTTAATTCATCAAAAGTCAGATTTTAAGAACGTGAATGAGTCTACCGTTACCTTTCTTTGTTTATTTATTATTATTATTATTATTATTATTATTATTATTATTATTATTATTATCTGTGTCCTCATCTTAAATAAAATGTGGATGCCATTTCAGGAAAATGATCAACTAATTAATGTCCATAAAATATGATTATTATGAATGGGAGATAACAGACTGTATCCAACCACACACGTTATAATAGTATGACAGTATTTCTGTGTTTCTGTCTGTGGTGTGAACTAGAGTGACGGTCCCTAACTCAGATAGAGAAGGTCAAAGTTCATCTAAAGGGGAAATGTGAGACGGCTCAGCATTCACTGCAAAGGGCATTAGCCCCAACACACACACACACACTAACACACCTTACCCTTTACACTCACCTTTAACAGACACACACACTGCAGCCTTTAACAGCAGCTAAATATAACTGCACATGACTGGGGGGGGGGGGTCATATGGATGGTCTCTGTTGTTTCAGAATAAAGAAGCTTTATTATATTTCACCAGAGCCGACACCGATCACAACTGTTAACAACCAACAGTTCAGGTTCATCAATCAATTTATCAATCAATCTTTACATGGAATACAACTTTGAACAACTTTATCACTGATGGCAGAAGGAAAAGGATTTGAAGCTCAGAACAGCGGCCATTTTCTGGAGTGGTTATGCAGAGGGGGGGGGGGGGTGGGGGGGGCGGCCATCTTGTCTGTTGGGAACAGGAGGTCTTAACAACCGCTCCCCCTCAGGTAGGACACAACTTTGAACACGCCGTCGGTAATGCAAGCGCCTGGAAGGCCAACAGCAATGACTACAGCTGTGGAGACAGACAGAGACAGGTGGGTGAGACAGGACAGGACAGGTGGGTGAGACAGGACAGGACAGGTGGGTGAGACAGGACAGGACAGGTGGGTGAGACAGGACAGGACAGGTGGGTGAGACAGGACAGGACAGGTGGGTGAGACAGGACAGGACAGGTGGGTGAGACAGGACAGGACAGGTGGGTGAGACAGGACAGGACAGGTGGGTGAGACAGGACAGGTCAACCTTCAGTTCATTAAAACAACAACAGAAAACACACTGATCATCTGTTCACACCTTCATTGTTACTTCAACAAATAACTCTCTCTCTCTACCCGTCTCTATCTCTACCCGTCTCTCTCTCTACCCGTCTCTCTCTCTACCCGTCTCTCTCTCTACCCGTCTCTCTCTCTCTACCCGTCTCTATCTCTACCCGTCTCTCTCTCTACCCGTCTCTCTCTCTCTACCCGTCTCTCTCTCTCTACCCGTCTCTATCTCTACCCGTCTCTCTCTCTCTACCCGTCTCTATCTCTACCCGTCTCTCTCTCTACCCGTCTCTCTCTCTCTACCCGTCTCTCTCTCTACCCGTCTCTCTCTCTACCCGTCTCTCTCTCTCTACCCGTCTCTCTCTCTACCCGTCTCTCTCTCTACCCGTCTCTCTCTCTCTACCCGTCTCTCTCTCTACCCGTCTCTCTCTTTACCCGTCTCTCTCTCTCTACCCGTCTCTCTCTCTACCCGTCTCTCTCTCTCTACCCGTCTCTCTCTTTCTACCCGTCTCTATCTCTACCCGTCTCTCTCTCTAACCGTCTCTCTCTCTCTCTACCCGTCTCTCTCTCTCTACCCGTCTCTCTCTCTACCCGTCTCTCTCTCTCTACCCGTCTCTCTCTCTAACCGTCTCTCTCTCTCTACCCGTCTCTCTCTCTCTACCCGTCTCTGTCTCTACCCGTCTCTGTCTCTACCCGTCTCTCTCTCTACCCGTCTCTCTCTCTCTACCCGTCTCTCTCTCTACCCGTCTCTCTCTCTCTACCCGTCTCTCTCTCTACCCGTCTCTCTCTCTACCCGTCTCTCTCTCTCTACCCGTCTCTCTCTCTACCCGTCTCTCTCTCTCTACCCGTCTCTCTCTCTCTACCCGTCTCTCTCTCTACCCGTCTCTCTCTCTCTACCCGTCTCTCTCTCTACCCGTCTCTCTCTCTCTACCCGTCTCTCTCTCTAACCGTCTCTCTCTCTCTACCCGTCTCTCTCTCTCTACCCGTCTCTATCTCTACCCGTCTCTCTCTCTACCCGTCTCTCTCTCTCTACCCGTCTCTCTCTCTAACCGTCTCTCTCTCTCTACCCGTCTCTCTCTCTCTACCCGTCTCTCTCTCTCTACCCGTCTCTCTCTCTACCCGTCTCTCTCTCTACCCGTCTCTCTCTTTACCCGTCTCTCTCTCTCTACCCGTCTCTCTCTCTACCCGTCTCTCTCTCTCTACCCGTCTCTCTCTTTCTACCCGTCTCTCTCTCTCTACCCGTCTCTCTCTCTCTACCCGTCTCTCTCCTCTACCCGTCTCTCTCTCTCTACCCGTCTCTCTCTCTAACCGTCTCTCTCTCTCTCTACCCGTCTCTCTCTCTCTACCCGTCTCTCTCTCTACCCGTCTCTCTCTCTTACCCGTCTCTCTCTCTAACCGTCTCTCTCTCTCTACCCGTCTCTCTCTCTCTACCCGTCTCTCTCTCTACCCGTCTCTGTCTCTACCCGTCTCTCTCTCTACCCGTCTCTCTCTCTCTACCCGTCTCTCTCTCTACCCGTCTCTCTCTCTCTACCCGTCTCTCTCTCTACCCGTCTCTCTCTCTACCCCTCTCTCTCTCTACCCCTCTCTCTCTCTCCCCCTCTCTCTCTCTCTACCCGTCTCTCTCTCTCTACCCGTCTCTCTCTCTACCCGTCTCTCTCTCTCTACCCGTCTCTCTCTCTACCCGTCTCTCTCTCTCTACCCGTCTCTCTCTCTAACCGTCTCTCTCTCTCTACCCGTCTCTCTCTCTCTACCCGTCTCTGTCTCTACCCGTCTCTCTCTCTACCCGTCTCTCTCTCTCTACCCGTCTCTCTCTCTAACCGTCTCTCTCTCTACCCGTCTCTCTCTCTCTACCCGTCTCTGTCTCTAACCGTCTCTCTCTCTACCCGTCTCTCTCTCTCTCTACCCGTCTCTCTCTCTACCCGTCTCTCTCTCTCTACCCGTCTCTCTCTCTAACCGTCTCTCTCTCTCTACCCGTCTCTCTCTCTCTATCGGGTCTCTCTCTCTAACCGTCTCTCTCTCTCTACCCGTCTCTCTCTCTCTACCCGTCTCTGTCTCTACCCGTCTCTGTCTCTACCCGTCTCTCTCTCTACCCGTCTCTCTCTCTCTACCCGTCCTCTCTCTCTACCCGTCTCTCTCTCTCTTACCCGTCTCTCTCTCTACCCGTCTCTCTCTCTACCCGTCTCTCTCTCTCTACCCGTCTCTCTCTCTAACCGTCTCTCTCTCTCTACCCGTCTCTCTCTCTCTACCCGTCTCTCTCTCTACCCGTCTCTCTCTCTCTACCCGTCTCTCTCTCTACCCCTCTCTCTCTCTCCACCCGTCTCTCTCTCTCACCGTCTCTCTCTCTCTACCAGTCTCTCTCTCTACCCGTCTCTCTCTCTCTACCCGTCTCTCTCTCTACCCGTCTCTCTCTCTACCCGTCTCTCTCTCTCTACCCGTCTCTCTCTCTACCCGTCTCTCTCTCTCTACCCCTCTCTCTCTCTCTACCCGTCTCTCTCTCTACCCGTCTCTCTCTCTCTACCCGTCTCTCTCTCTACCCGTCTCTCTCTCTCTACCCGTCTCTCTCTCTAACCGTCTCTCTCTCTCTACCCGTCTCTATCTCTACCCGTCTCTCTCTCTACCCGTCTCTCTCTCTACCCGTCTCTCTCTCTCTACCCGTCTCTCTCTCTACCCGTCTCTCTCTCTCTACCCGTCTCTCTCTCTACCCGTCTCTCTCTCTCCACCCGTCTCTCTCTCTAACCGTCTCTCTCTCTCTACCCGTCTCTCTCTCTCTACCCGTCTCTATCTCTACCCGTCTCTCTCTCTACCCGTCTCTCTCTCTACCCGTCTCTCTCTCTCTACCCGTCTCTCTCTCTCTACCCGTCTCTCTCTCTCTACCCGTCTCTCTCTCTACCCGTCTCTCTCTCTCTACCCGTCTCTCTCTCTACCCGTCTCTCTCTCTCTACCCGTCTCTCTCTCTACCCGTCTCTCTCTCTACCCGTCCCTCCCTCTACCCGTCTCACCCTCTCTACATGTCTCTACCTCTCTACCCGTCTCACCCTCTCTACCCATCCCTCCCTCTACCCGTCTCCCTCTCTACCCGTCTTGCTCTTTACCTTTGATGCACTTGCCAACACAGACTGTTTGTAGTCCAGCGTCTTTACTGCCCTTCAGATGCAAGCAGTGGCTGTGATCTTCTTCGCGTTCGTCTCTAAGGAACATGCACTTGATACCTGCGACCATCGGGCCGCACTCTCTCATACACTGTGCATCTCCAAGTAGAGTCTGAACTTCCTGCGGCTGAGAGAGAGAAAGAGAGACAAACTGGTTATTATCATATCTGACCTGATGCATACACAAATCCCCCCCCATCACCCATCGCCTGCTTCTTATTTCAGCCCGTATTAGTTTCCATGGATGACTTTGATACTGAAGAGAACTTCTTATTTCTCTCATTTCTAAGTGGATTTCTGGATGTTTATTGTGGATGGACATCAGAGACGGCGATATCCTGGGGAAGAGGAAGTCAAAATGAATGATATCAACATGAGGAGAGTTTGACTCAATCTGTCTCTCTGCTGCAGCTCCACCTGCTGACAAACTACATGAACTGGAGCTTAACTACGGTCCATACGTAAGGGATAATGTACAGCTAGCGGGTCATTGTAGTGAAAGAATCCCCTTCAGGGCGATGCTGCATCGCCCTGAAGGGGATTCTTTCACTACAATGACCCGCTAGCTGTACATTATCCCGCTTATTACACGGCTACTTACTGAAGAAATCAATATTTTGACGCAAAAACGGTCCGCCAGAGTCAGAGCTGCGCCCATAGCAACGGTCTGTTATACATAGCAACGGTCTGTTATACATAGCAACGGTCTGCTATACATAGCAACGGTCTGTTCTACTTAGCAACGGTCTGTTCTACATAGCAACGGTCTGTTCTATATAGCAACGGTCTGCTATACAGAAATAACAGACCGCAGAACGCCGTGATTGACCAATCAGAATCGAGTATTCAACACAGTCGTGTAATAAATGTAGCTAACATTAGCCTCAAACTGACATATGGAGTCCATGTGAGCTAACATTAGCGTCTGTGTTTGCTGGTCACATGCTGGTGACTGTCTGCAGGCAGCACACGTTGGGGGGGGGGGGGGGCTCTGTGGCTTCCTCCACTGTTTCCTTGAATGCCATTGAACTGGTTGGGCTGGTTTCATGGTGTCTGCTGTATGGAGGGAAATTACTCTCAAAATGGTCACAAATGTGTATCACATGATCTGCAAATGAAAAATAAGATATAACAATTTGTTTGGGCACTCACAAATGTGTGTTCCAATCTACACACAAATACCGATCAATTTGAACAAGTGCAAACACAGTTTTACAGCTGGTCGTTAGCGGTTAGCTGGTCGTTAGCGGTTAGCTGGTCGTTAGCGGTTAGCTGGTCGTTAGCGGTTAGCTGGTCGTTAGCGGTTAGCTGGTCGTTAGCGGTTAGCTGGTTGTAAGCGGTTAGCTGGTCGTTAGCGGTTAGCTGGTCGTTAGCGGTTAGCTGGTCGTAAGCGGTTTTAAAATGTCTCACATTGTTTTATATCTCTGAAAATCATCTGTTTCAATTCCTCTCTAAACTCAACACTATGTTTAAGAACAAGTATTTATTATTATTATTATTATTATTATTATTATTATTATTGTTTTATGAATACTAATGATATTATGATTAAACCTTTAACCAGGTCACTTTAACTACATGAAGCTGATAATACTTGTGTACTTTTACTACTTTTAGCATAACGTTAGCTTTACTGTTTGTTATTGACGTTGAATCTTGCTAGTATAACGTTAGCTTTACCATTACTTGACGGATCAGCATGTCTGAACTGAGCTGCAGAAGAAGAAGAATGTGTGGAAGACAAGTCAAGACACGCCACACACACACTGACATGAACACACTCGAGGCAAAACCACTTCCTGAAACCATCCAGCCAATCAGAGGCCTTTAGGTAGACTACTGTGTGTCGTCACTTTAAGAGTTTAAAGGTTAAAATCTGCCAGTTACAAACAAACAAACAAACAAAACGAGTGTGTGTCTCACACAAACACACACCTTGAATGCACACATTGCGTAACTGCCTCTTCACCCTCACTTCAGTGTGTGTGTGTGTGTGTGTGTGTGTGTGTGTGTGTGTGTGTGTGTGTGTGTGTGTGTGTGTGTGTGTGTGAGAAACAAGAAGTGATCGCCTCCACTTCCTTTATCCGCCGCTCTTTTTCAACATCTTGTCCTTATAAGGTAGTTGAAGCAACGCTCAGCCTGCATCTCCGAAAAACCACAGAAACGCCCGGAAATGACGCACTACTGAAAAAAATAATATATATACATAATATATATAATATATATACGTGTTCGCGTAAAAAAAAACATTACATTTACCTCCGAGGTAGAAAAATGCATAAAATTCATGTTTTTGTTACCTGTCAATTATAAAACTATCACACTGCAAAAGATGTCCACCCCAGCACATCATTATCTCTCACACTAGAGACTTGTTTTATCTAAAAAAAACAATATATATATACATATATATATATATATATATACATATATATATATACATACGCCATATAAAAATGTGATGTCAATATATGATAAATGTTATTTTTAACACATCATTTCTACATTTTTGCCTCTGAGCTCCAAAAACTCAGTTCATGAGAAAAAAGATCTATAAAAGTACTTATAAAAAATAAAATGTTTTTGTTCCCTGTTAGTTAAAACAATAAATAAAGAAATCTGAATCCATCTCCATTATCACACGATGCCAAAGCCATTTTCTCTCACAACTGAAAACTTGTTTTAACCAAATAAAATAATGTAAAGACAGAACTGAGCCAACGAGGGGAGACGTTCCAACCAGCAGAGTTAACAAAGCTGCAGAGAAACTGCAAACCTGCACGACCCGCGTGGTTTCCTGCAGCACCTGAACGCAGCAGCAGCAGCTCGGAGTATCGGGAACCAGCCGGGCGACAAACTGAACACGCCCAAAACTCAAGAAGAAGAACAAACCTGGTGGAACGCTGCAAAAAAAAACATTTGAACGAGTCGTAAAAGCTAATAAACATCTTTTTTTCGCCAACACGAGGACTTTTAAGAATAAAGGCTCATTTCTTGATGTTAGACGAAGTGTTTCAAGACTTCTAAAGTTAGTGTTGTCCTGTGAGGATGCAGTTTGAAATACTTAGTTTTAGGTAGTAATCGAGGTAATCCTGCTAAACAACCATGAAAAGCACCAAACATGGACGTTTGTGAAGGAGGAAGTGAAGAAGCTCTGAAAGTCTTCCTGGAGACTGACAAGGACTTTTCTTTACAGTGTACGATCCAAAACACACAACTCATGTTTTAAAGTGTTTTCTGTGTGTGTGTGTGTGTGTGTGTGTGTGTGTGTGTGTGTGTGTGTGTGTGTGTGTGTTTACCGTAATATTCTGCAGGCCGTCTGAAGCGGCATATTTCGTCCCATCGAATGCAAAGATGCCCGCTTCTGTTATATGTTCGACGGCACACAGCTGGGTAATGTATGCTTCCCACCCAGACATCCTGCTCAATAACCAACACACACACACACACACACACACACACACACACACACACACACACAAATAAACACTGATCAGTAACACATAAACCCAGTAAATGTGTCTGAATCAGGAGAATCAGAACCATGAAGAGAAAGAAGCTGATCAAACACCAGATAACTCAGAGAGACCACGTCAGCTTACCTGTGCAGGTAGAGGTTCAGGTATGAGGAAGAGGAGGAAGAGAGAAGTCAAATGCACAAAGACGGAAGACGAGCAGTCTTTTATAGTGTCTGACCACTCCCAGCCTGCAGGCAGCTTCCTGCTTCGCTGTCACCCAGCGTCTCCCCCCCCCGTCACCCTCACCTAGGAAGTAGAAAACAAGGAAGTGTGTTCAACTGATGTCAAGTCTGAACCTACAGACAGCAACTTAAGGTAGTGAGGACGGACAAAATGTCCTCAATTTACTATAAAGTCCTCACTTAACTATAAAGTCCTCACTTAACAATAAAGTCCTAACTTTACTATAAAGTCCTAACTTTATTATAAAGTCCTCACTTAACAATAAAGTCCTAACTTTACTATAAAGTCCTAACTTTATTATAAAGTCCTCACTTAACAATAAAGTCCTAACTTTACTATAAAGTCCTTACTTTACTATAAAGTCCTCACTTAACAATAAAGTCCTCACTTTATTATAAAGTCCTCACTTTATTATAAAGTCCTCACTTAACAATAAAGTCCTCACTTTATTATAAAGTCCTAACTTTATTATAAAGTCCTCACTTTATTATAAAGTCCTCACTTAACTATAAAGTCCTCACTTTATTATAAAGTCCTCACTTTATTATAAAGTCCTCACTTTATTATAAAGTCCTCACTTTATTATAAAGTCCTCACTTTATTATAAAGTCCTCACTTAACTATAAAGTCCTCACCTTACTATAAAGTCCTCACTTAACAATAAAGTCCTCACTTTATTATAAAGTCCTCACTTAACAATAAAGTCCTCACTTTATTATAAAGTCCTCACTTTACAATAAAGTCCTTACTTTACAATAAAGTCCTCACTTTATTATAAAGTCCTCACTTAACTATAAAGTCCTCACTTTATTATAAAGTCCTCACTTTATTATAAAGTCCTCACTTTACAATAAAGTCCTTACTTTACTATAAAGTCATGTCTTTATTATAAAGTCTTCACTTAACAATAAAGTCATGTCTTTATTATAAAGTTCTCACTTTACAATAAAGTCCTTACTTTACTATAAAGTCATGTCTTTATTATAAAGTCCTCACTTAACAATAAAGTCATGTCTTTATTATAAAGTCCTCACTTTACAATAAAGTCCTCACTTAACTATAAAGTCTTCACTTAACAATAAATTGAGTCTCTTTGTGTTTTTTTTGCGTCTCTTTGTGGTCACTAGATTGTCTTTCAGACAACAAAATGTTAACATCATTTCACCCAGAGGCTCTGAGCGGTAGGCCCGATTAGTAATCCATCCATGCCACGCAGCATCCCCCCCCCAGCACTGTATGTGCAATGCATTCTGGGACTTGCAGTTCAGCACTGGTGATCAATCAGTATTCAAATTAAAATCAGTATTAGTGAAGGTCACAGTCTGCATGTTAACGCTACATTAACACAGATTTATATTTATGAATTGTTGTTATCGTCTGATGATGGATCAGGTTTCTGTTCATACATGTTGCATTCCACACACACACATACACACACACACACACACACACACACACACACACACACACACACACACATACCTGAGCCAGTTTAGACCTGTGGATGTGAGGAGGGACACCGACATGTTAGTTCTTGGTCGGTCCACCTCACTGCTGCACATGAGTCAGTGGTAACACTTTGTAGTACTGCTAACATATCCATGAATAGGTGTTCACTCGTATTCATTCAATCATGATGTGAATTCAATGATTATAATTTACTAGTATCAGATTATGATTATATAAGAGAAGTTACTCCAGGCTGTAGTACCAAGAGTAGAAGTATTAGTACAAGTATAGCACTTCAAATACTAAAATTAGAAATAGTAAGAGCAGTATTAGAAGTGGTAGTAGCCAGTGGTGGAATGTAACTGAGTACATTTACTAAGTACTGTAAGTATATACCTGACAGCTTTAGTTGCTTCCTGTCCAGGTAAAAGCAGGTATCTCCAGGTGTGTTGACTGTTTGTGATGAAGTGAAGGATGAAGAGTTCCTTTATGGCCTCGATCCCACGGAGACGCGTCGCTACGGCCGCAGATGCTTCAAAATCGCCCCTCGGCAAAAAGGCGTCGAACAGCTGTGTGCGTCACCGGGCCATCAAATGGGATTAAT